>CAEFZX010017817.1:0-58221 GCA_903066825.1 Alfaro cultratus
GGCATTCTATCTACGTCACCTCCCTGCGGTTCTAGACCCGATGGCGCGCGGGGCGGGTGGGGGGCCGGGGGGGGGGGGGGGGGGGGGGGGGGGGGAGTAAAGGTGGCACTTTTTTCTTTTTATCTGAGCATCACTTGTGGTTCAATGTTGCCAGGAAGAGATGTGCACGGAGAATCAGCTGAGTAGAGGAAGAGATGTTTTCAGAACTTAACCTCGTCGCAAGTGCATCTCTGTAAATTGCAGTAGCATGAAAAAGTTAATTTATTCCAGTAATTACATTCAGAAACATTTATTTAATTGCTGTTATGTTCCTTTTGATTAACCACATCTGCACCAGATGTCAGAAGCATCTTTGCAGGGCAGAGGAGGAGAAGGACTGGACTATTTATTTTTACTAAGCATAAAATTGCTGGTGTTGCTCTTGGATCTATGGCATGTTCGTTACTTTATATATAGAGATGTCTGCATAACACAAATTTCACTTTTTGAATGTAATTACTGAAAAAGAATGTGCTTTCAATGATATTTAGATTTATTGACTTGCACCTGTATATAAATGGTTAAACATAAATTTCTTTACGTCTTTACAAAGAAAGAAGAGGCCTTGCAGTACCTTTCATCTGCTGCTTAATATGATTAATTTTTACTACTTTACATCTGCTGTTTCTGTAAAGAAGTATTGTTTTTAAGATTTAGTTAGCAACTCAGATTCTTAGCATATTCATCATTCTTATAGATTTAAAAACCTTCTAATAAGATGGTAAAGAAAGTGTTGGAGTAACCAACTTTTTCTTTAGCTGTTTTAGTTATAGATTAAAACAGCAAGTTGCTGCATAATGCAAGACAGCTTTTACGAAAGAATTGAAAACTATTGCAAGACAGACAGTCTGTGTATCAAAACAACACTAAATAAGTGCTATAAATACTATCTATATACCCAAGCGTACAGGAAAGAGCGTGGCTGCTCCGGAGTCTGATAGTGAAGCCAACGGTCCGCTCTGGCTCCGGGGTCATTTCAGGATGCCTCATTAGGAAAGCATGTGGAGCTGGATGCAGCGGTGGAGTAATCCCAGCGCTCGCTCACATCTGGAGGCTTGGGTTAATATCTGGGTCAGGTCAGTCAGGCCTGCCCTGGTGCTCACTGGGTGGCTTCTGCCGGGAGCTAAGAGGAACAGGGAGTTTGCTTATTGCTCTGTTTTTTTTTTTTCTTCTTCTCCTCTTTTTCTGTTGGAAAGACATGAGAGAGAAACCGCAGCGTTGTTGGTGTGAGTACGGTGACTGTTATCCCTCGCTGATTTAAAGATAGTTTATCTCTGATTGTTTTTGGTCCTAGACAAATGCTGCAAGTACTTTATGTACCTCAAACAGGGGGTCGGTTTCATGTAAAGTCCCTGTTTCTCATTAGCCATATGTTACATAACTAATGGTTGAATTACATGAGAGGCTCTCAAACCAAACCAGATGGAGATGAGGACTAGTGGTGTAAAACCTCAAGGAGAGGCAAATAGAAACTATAAATGATTACAGAAAGAGGTACATTATACAATATTGTAGAAAGATGCAAAGTTAAAATTGAAAAAAAGAGCTGCCATAGAGCCATCGCAGAAAAAATAACAGAACTCTTCTCTCTATTATTTTCTGTTATAAAATAACAATAAACAAAATTTCAGAGGAATATTGAATGTATGCAAATTGTTCTAAAACACAAACTTGCAACATGAGGGTTAAAAAACCAATGTCACAAAAAGTGACCTAAAACATCACCATGTCAACCACAGACAACAGTAGAAAAAGTATATTCATATTTAAGGAAATGAAAGGAGGTGAAAGTTCTCCTGTGTTTAGTTGGGTAGTGTGACAAACTTGTCAGAATTTCTCTTCTTATTTGTGTTATTTTACTCTAACATCATGAATTTGACATAATTTCTCCACGAAAGCAAAAAATTGGAGCTCTTAAAGCCGTTTTTTTCCCTCATGACTGTACTTGCCCGTGTGTGTTAATCAGTCCGTGTTCTCATAGACTGTGATTGCTCAGTGTTAAACGTCAGCACACGGAGCAGGTGCAGGCATGGTAAATACACACTCCGTCTCTTTGGTTTTCAATTAACAGCCCCTAATGTTTTTTTTAATAAGCACAAAATGTGAAACTAAGTACACCTCAAACATTCGTGAAACAACAGGGTGTTCTTTCTTTTTAGTATTACTGTGTAGAGTATCAGCCATGTAGGTCGTCTCTTTTAAACAGGCCTCAGCAGCTTTTAACTCCCTATTCATGACACTTCTGCCAAGCCAAGGACTTCTCTGTCTCTGAGTGCAGAGGGATGAAACCAACATCAGTCTTTGTTAGACCGTTACAGTGCAGCCATTCCTGAGACCTGGCAACAAACAGCAGCAGGCATTCTCAGGTCCTGGTGGGAGATCGGTTTTCTGAGAAACTCTTACCACCCTGTAGGTGCTGCAGATTTATGCCTCAGAGATTGGGAGCTGTGGACATCGCTATGCAGACGGCAAGGTCAAACGCATAGAGACACACTGAGCTTATGTAAGGGTTCTTTTGTTCATGTTCCGTCAAATGACATAAGCTTGTTTTAAGGAGGTTATTTTGTTTTTTTTACGCTAAGGAAAACACACATTGCTTTTACATGTGACCTTTTTTTTTTTTCTTAAACTCTTGCCGTCCTGTGAGAGAGGCACGTGTCGGAAGGAGAAAAAAAAATGTTGAGCAATTTTTAATTGTTTTCTATATTGGGATTTCTTTCTTTGAAGAGGAGCATATAAAAATGTCAAAACTGAAGTAAATTTTTTGGTGACATGAGGAAACCATAGTGATCGCTGCAAGGGGCATTGAAGAATTAAATAAAATACTTTTGTGGGATTTGGCATATATTTTACAAGATGATTGATAAAATTATCTAACAGAAAATGCAATGACATGTTAACAGCACGTTTTCCAGGCACCAGGATGATGCCATCAGTTGCTATTCCACCCTATTTGCTTTTGCTGCTCCTCTTTAGATCTTTGCCTTGCCGTACGACTGGAATGCGGGATGTGATTCTTGTCTATTATAATCAAAGAAAGAGATGATTTGAACTCTTCTCGCTTCATGGATAAACAACCCAGACAGAGTCCTCTGAGATTTGGGGTCAAAGTTCAGGAATTTATTGAACTTTTGAGATGCCAATGAGCTACGTGCAGTTATGAAAACAATTTCCATTGCATTTATTCTTTTTTTTCTAATATTTCAGATTTTTGTTCTTATTTTCCCTCTAAGAATCTCCCCAATAGCTCAGAAAAGTTAATCCAGTTCTTTTTTGCTTAGTGTGTTTGAGATGATTTAAACTTTAGACCAATGTCAAACATAAACCAGTGGAGGATCAACCTGACGTCTGCTTGTGTGAAACAAATACCGTACAGGAAAGCAAACGGATTCAGAGAGCTCAGCACTCACCTAGCTGATTATAAGAAAACAAGAGAGCTGGGCAGTGAAGGAATGGAAAACATAATCCATTTGCAGAGCAGAGCTAACAATTCTTGTGAAACAAAAAAAACAGATTGTTCCCTGGCAGCTAAATCTGAAATCAAAAACTGGTCGAAACAAATTGAGAACCTGACTATAACTATTACTAATTCTAACTATAACAAAAAGAAAATATTGTAGAGTAAGCAATGATTGGATTGAAGTGGTATTCACCAATGAGTTACAAACCTAGATTGAAGCCAGAACATGATGCTGGAGTTTTGGTCTAATACTGTTACTTGTCATGGTTCTGATGCTAATGTCTGCTGTCTTATATTAGCAAATTATTTATTGATCTGGATTTGACTGGCACAATTTTATGGCAAATATTGCACTTGGCTTTTCTGTTGGTGTCATCAAAAATAATCTATTCATCTTAGAAAAGATTATGTGTAAAAATCTGTTTCTTTTTCTGCCTTTTCATGTAAATAACAGAACTTGTGTGTTATGTAACTTATCTATTTTAAATAGCAGCTCAGAATGTAAATCTGAGTAACTGAGAAAACAGAGCATTTTTTAATCTGGCAGCATGGATTTGCTTTTTGCTCACTGGTTGTTGCTTTAGAAAGCCAATGCTCTTATTTTTTCTTCTCTGTCCTTTCTGACCTTCTCATGAAATATGCCAGCGGAATCCAACCTTACACACAGACACACATGTTGCTGACGGACTTGAGAGATTGCTCTAATGAGGAGCTCTTCATTTCAAGACATGAAACAGATGATAAATATATTACAATGTGTCTCAGTTGATGTCCGTTCGGACTGCCTGCGCTCTATGTCTTCTGCAATTGTCTATGATAACCATCTTTATTGGTAGATGTTCACCTTTTGTGTGATTTGAGTTTTTAAAAAATTAACAGCTTTTGAGTCAGGCTTGATTTTTGTTCGTGGCGACTATTCATATAGTGCCTTGCAAAAATATTCAAGTTACAACATTTTACTTGGATTTTATGTTATAGACCAACTCAATCCCAGTTATAATTGTGAGATGGAAGAAAAACCATTTGTTGGAATGGTGCAGTCAAAGTCTAGCCCTAACTCCAATCGAGAATCTGAGGCAAGACTTGAAAATTAATATTTAAGGACACTTTTCATCCACTCTGACTGAGCGTGACTTGCCATTAAGTGAATCTGGTAAAAATGGGCAAAACTTATAAAGTCATTTAAAAATGCAAGCCACATTTTTTCTATTTTTCCTTTTCATTTATTGTTCTTCACAATCTTGCACCAGTTTGCAAAAGTCCAATAAAATACTTTGAGGTTTGTATTGTAACGTGTCAAACTGTGATGGGATAATGAATGCCTCTGCAAGGCACTTTATGTGTTTGGAAACACACATTAATCCCGGCAGGTTTTTACCATCCTTGTTTGCTATTGCAAGTGGGTGTGTCATGCAGGCTGCAGTGTGCTGGTTTGGGAACAGTGTGTTATAACTCCAGCAGGGCAGTGTTGTGTGAAGCATTGTGGTGTGTGGAAGAGATGCCAGGCTGCACCACGGGCCCCTCTCTCTTGGCCAGGTTTCCTGACTCAGCGCTTCCTATACCAGATCACTGGCCCAGACACAAGCTTCCTGGCAGAGCATCAGTGTGGACGCTCCTGTCCCAGTGCGCTATTCTCTAGCCCTTCTCAGCCTGCGTGTTGCCTCCTTTTGATTATCCAGCTCGCTCATCATCTCAGCTGCCTGTTGATGCCTCCTTTCAACGTGGCTTTGCATTAAGCAACACTTGCTCACACACGCTGTCCTCAGCTTCATCCAACAGCATTCGGTTTGTCCAAAAGACACGCGTCCCCTGCGGCCAAACCTGTCCCACACAGGCTGTCAAATGTTTCCATTGTGGATGTTGTCCAACATGCTGCTCCTACTGGGTTCTTGTCCTTATTTTTGCTTGTGTCCCCCCAATTTCGTGCTCGGCTAAACTCGTACCACAGTTAGATTGGCTTGTCATCTGTGGTTGTATTAACATATAGATGGAAACGTGTTTTAAATCCAACAGTGTGAGGTGGTGGAGCTCCAGCAAGGCGAGACTTGGCTGAGTCCAAATCTCCAGAATAGGATGGAGCAAACCCCACAGTGGGGAGTGATGGGAGATTGGATGTCAGGGATTAGCGCAGCAGGAATGCTGATAATATTGTCTTTATTAATTGCAGCCAGTGGTGAGTAATGTGGTTAGACAAGTAAAATATTTGAATAGACTGAAGGGTGTAAAAATAATTAGCTCAAGTGGAGGAGAGGGGGAAAACCAGCAGCAAGTTGTGAATTTTATTTATTTTTTTGTCCCTTATCTGATATGATTCTTCATTTCACCAGAAATAGTCTAATTTCATGTGCTTTAGCATCTTAGCTATTGAGTTGGGTGATTAAAACTGTTATTTAGATGTTTAAAGACCAGGATAAAATTCTGAATTTTCTGGTCAGTTTTACTGCATTCATAAAAAGAAAAGGGTTTAAATATTGGCTTTCCAATAGGCTTTCCGTGAGGTCCTAACAGTATGAATATCTTCACTAAAGCACTTTGTTGTCATGGTATCAACACAAGTTTTTAAGATTATCTAGTGGCTTCCATTTGAAAATACTTTCCACTGCACATTTTAAAACTAAAATGGCTTAATAAAGTCCTGAGAAAAAACTTTTTCGGAATCGTTTTCTGAAGTACATGCAAATTCTGAAAACATTAAGAGTCCTTTGCAAACTAACTAGAAAGTTTCCATCCTCACCGCTCTTGTTTAGCCTTGGTCCAAACCAGACAGCAGCTGAGGAGTGAGGCATGAATCAGAGTTCGCATCTTTGAGCATTCAGGTCTACAACAGTCAGCAAGCAAGGCGCTGCTCCGATGAGCACACAGAGGACGCCGCATCAGTCATTACCCTGATGACTTTTTAATGACTGTCTGTTTGGACTCCATCATGAATGACGTGCCCTTGTCCCCTTTTGTTTGCTTTGTGATCGACTTCCTTCCAAGTTGAAGCGCTCTGATGTAACGGTGAGCCCAAACTCACTGCTGTAAATTGTTACTATCCCGCACAGAGTTTGCAGCCAGAGCCGCCATAGTTCCGTTCTGAAATCCCCTCATGATGACTAAGGGATATTCGTCTGTGTGCGTAGAGGCGGGCACTGCTCCTCTGCCATCTCTGTGTGCCACCGAGCGAGATGAGGCCTGACACGATGCCCGCTCTCCTTCCTCTGGGTGTCAGTCATGTCAGGCCGTGCTGCGCCCCTCCGCCGGAGAGCGCGCTGTGAGTAGGGCTGCTGAGTGTGCTCTTTGAAGGGCTCTCTGGGTCAAAGCAGCACGTAACGTCAGCCTTCCTTATTCATAGAATACATGTCTGCATTTTGCTGGTTGAACGTGTTTGTGAATGTGTCAGATGGTTTATCAAGCTTGCTGGGGAGTTGAGGAGGTCAGTGTGAGTTGAGTTGTGCTGCAAATTGATTGCAGTTTGAAAGACTGTGTGCTCTGGAAAGATGTGAAAGCACAACACTTATTTTTAACCCATGAAGTTCCTGTTAAAATGTCCTTATAAGCCCTAACAACCTGACAGTAATCTCATAAAACTACAGCTGCAACAATTTTGAAGTTGACACTTTGAGCCCTCTTTTCCCTGCACTTTATTTAGCAATTACCATTTATTGCTAAATAAGGTATTTAGCATTATTACTAAATGCCTTATTGTAGCATTTAGCATTGCCAACTGGAAATATCACCCTCCATAAAAGAGATTAGCTATTTGTATGATTTACACAGTATTAACTCCAAACAAGAGTCTCTGTATTTATTCCTTAGAAGTTGCATCTTTACTTCAATTGAGATTTCTAAAAGTTAGCCATCTTTTTCACATTAAAAACTCAAAAGATCAAACAAGGTCATTTAGTTTAACCATGCTGAGACTCCCTGTTTTCTGCTTGAGTCTCACTCTCCAAATAGCAGCGTGAATGAACCGCATATATGCATCAGCAGAAAACAGAGTTTAAATAACTTCTTGGAACCTTTCATGTTTCCTCTGACTTCATCTTTACAGCTTTCTTTGGAACATGTGAAACTTGTGCCTGTCTCTAACACATGTACTCTAACGTTTGTTTGTTTGTGTTGGTTAAATGCATTACAGTGTGGTCAGATCTTCATCGTTTTGCATATTCTAGCCCATTTGATATTAGTAAATTTAAGGTCTATAAAATGTCTGCGAAACTGTATGGAAGTTGCCAGAAGCTGGGAACTGTTTGCAGCTTTCCCAATTATTTTCTAATAACACATACCATCTACTGTGCGAACACATAAATAAGCAGATTTACCACTTAGCTCATTCTGCGCTGCATTCACTTACACTTGGACATTTAATATTTACCCATTTAATCACAATAATCACATATGCCATATGTGTTTGAATTCCACAGTGCATGAAAGTCCCAGCCCTAATTTAGAAACATTTTTAACCTTCTGAACATTGATAATGTGTTTTTCTTAAATTGTGGTCATATCAAATTATGAATCCTAAAGGTTCTGTGCTTAAGGCAGCTTTATGCAGAATTATATTTGTTTGACCACCTAACAATTCACATGTAATTTGAAACAACTTATAGAGCTTTTGAGTAAAGATCACACCAACGCCGGTTCTGTTTGAAGAGGCAGAGTTCAGTCAGTATAGTGTGTGTGCAGGCAGAGAAAGCTTTAACCCCCTGCAATGCCTCACCTCAGAGATTTCCTCCTGCCTGAGTACAACCTGCCCTCCCTCACACTATTGATGCATTCATGACTCTGACATTGGCCTTTGCTAATGGCTCAGTCTGTTTAACGGTCAGCAAGCAAATGAGATAGACTGGCTGGATGCTGCTTGTTTGTTATATCTTTTGGTTTGTGCAGGAATAAGATGTTAAAATGAATAATTCATAAAGATTAATTCTAACTGTTAAATGGCAACAGCAGAGACCTCACACAGACTGTTGTTTGGATTTGGATGCCAGAGTTGGAGTCATAAATCCACCTGGGCCCAGAGCTGGACTGGGCCCAACAAACGGCCCTGGCACTTTTGGCCATGGCGGCCCACCATGATTATTTATACGACACGTGAAGGCACACCACGTATAAGACTATATATGTACAGATTGTGTTGTTTAAAAGGTTAAAATAAAGCATAGCAGCCTGCAAGGAAAAGAGTAGCCATGTAAAAAAAAGGATACTAACACAACCCAATATTATTTGAAAACAAAAGCTATGAAGGTAATTTTCTCTCACACACACATCTGTACACAAATGACAGACTCACTCCTTATGAATGCTTCACATCTGACTGAATAAAATAACTCTTGTATTTTCTATGTTAAGTATTTCAACAGTTTAGCTACAATTTCCCCAGACAATAGTGAAGACGTGTGTCGAATCTATTTTTAGAATTTTTAAATTATATTAGTTCTAACTTTTTAACTTTCTTCTTTTTCTTAGTTTTTCACATTTTCTCTTTTAATTTACTATTATTACTGTCATTAGGTTAGCTCAAATGACAAAATCTGACAAGTTTGGTGAAAGGAGAGGGGAGTGGCTGAGCGATTTAATTAGATTAGCTCAATGTCCTTCAAGAAAATAAACCAATCCGCTGTAATGACTGACAAAAATTGTTTATAATATGCTTTTATGGTTAAAATACGGCCGCCCCGGGCCAGCCCATAGATGTGATTTGGCCCCATGGGTATTGCCCGCTGCGCCAGGTGACCAGTCCACCCCTCCTTGAGCCTCCTGGTGTAAGGTGTGGGAGAAAAGTGGCCTTCCCAGTAGTGAAATTAGCAAGAGGAGCTTCATCCTCACACTCTGCATCAGGTCCAGTCGAGCCGAGACCGTGCCAGAGTCGAGCCATCCATCCATCCTGATTTGGCTGATCCTGAAAAGGTTTCCACATGGTTCTTTTAATCACTTTGACTGACACGCTCGCTGTGGGTTCTTCTTGCACTTTGGTGTCAAAGTAACATCTGAAGGTAACGAGTTCAGCAGTAAATTAACTACAACATGATAAGTTATCTTTTTTTGCCCTCTCTCTTAAGTAATGCAGGCTCCACTCAGGCAGAGCTGTAGTTTAGTGCATCATCCATCACAGCTGCAACCCAACTGGATTAAACATGAAGTGCCAGAAGAGTCAGAAACTTAAGCTTTCAATCAAAGGAGTCTTGTCATATCTTATGCACTTCATTAGCTTTCTGGAATAAATTTTTTCTTTAGAATCTGGCTATATTTGACAAGTGGCACGTACCTGCATAAAGTGCTTTGACCTTGAATGTTGCAGCTGTTAAACGAAAGGCTTGAAATGAATTAAAAGGACTTCTGCCTCTCAGTAATTAAATTTATTAGACTGCAGAGCTTCTATCTTTCCAATTAGCAAGTTATTTGAATTAGAAAATATGCATGGCAGCGCATGCATGCAAGCATCTATGTCAGTGCATTGACTTTACAATCTTAGTTAACTTCTTCAGCATTTTTTTTCACACAGATTTATGGCTGTCTGAAAACATCTTAAATTCAGGCCTTTGTCATAAAAAAATATGTTTTTTCTCACAAATTTGCACATTTTTGATTTCAGAGAATACGTTTTTTCTTGTAGATATGGAAATCCTTTCAAAATTTCAGAATTTTTGACGGACATTTACTGTGGTATTAAAGTAGTCCATGAACAAATGCTTGTTTTTCTTTTCTCTACAAAGTATTTGATTGTTGGCAGAGGATTGAGATACACAACATTTTGATCACAAAGCAGATTACCACCAGCCCTAGTTCCACAAAACCTTTGAATGCATAAAGTGCAGGAAATTGCTAAGCTTCCAGCTTGTGTTGCTCCTAGTTTTTAGCAACAACTTGAATCCTTAGTTTCCAATTTGCAACTAGAAAAAGAAAGTTGAATGCAGTGACGTTTACTGATCAGAGCTCAGATTTCCAAGGAAATTAACAAAACATCTGTTCCTAAAATATCTTGTGACGTCGACTCTACTAGTCCATAATGGACTTCCAGGTTCATCCTGTCCAACCTTCACCGACCAAGATTAAACAAAAACACCTGGTGAGACGCGATTGCATTTGAAATGAAGTTAGAGTGAATGTGTACTCATGTTAGCATCCTCTCAACAGCTCGATCATCATGATGCAGACAAGCATGTCGAGCCCTTAGCAAGTGAGATTAAGCATTTGTAACCTTTTCATTCCGCAAGATGATTTCATATTCAGGATTTCTTTGCCATACAACAGCTCTCCCTTTTACTAAATCACATCCAGAGGATTAAAATGTTCTGCATCAAAGTGAAGAATGATTTTATGGGACTTAACTGTGTGAGCTTTGAAAGCTGCTTTGTGAAACGGGCCCTTTGAGGCCCCTACAGTGCAGGGGGATCATGTCACATTGCTGTCTTAGACCAGTGATGAAATAATCTGTGATTGAACTGTGAGTGCGATGCTTTGATTGAAGCCAGTATAATTGTCGCCCTGTGTCGGGGTGCACGGGTAATCTTTGTTACTGCAAGTTTGTTTCAGGTCGAGCCACGTATGAATAATGTAGAGCGAGGCATCTGACTGAGAGGCTGGTTAAAGGAGGCGCTCCTCTGATGGTGGCAAACAATCTCTCTCTCTCTCTCTCTCTCTCTCTCTCTCTCTCTAACATTTCTGAGGGAAGCAGAAGGAGAGAGAAGAAGAGATCACGGGAGTTGGATTAGAGTTCATGCTCAGTTTGTTTGGTTACAGTACGATGAGACGTGATTAATTGATTAATTAATCGTTTCCTGCTGAATTAGGGTCTTATAAAGCATCCGTCTGTTTGAAACTAAGTTCATTATAAATTTACCAAAATCCCTTTGTCGTTCAGGAACCTATTGATTATTACTTGGACCATCTGTGTTTGAATGTTTTTGTTGCAAACAAAAAGCAGTGCAACTGTGATGGAATCGTTTGTTTTTTTTTTGTAGATCTGTGTAAAACTTGCTGGTTTGTATGTTTGCATTTCTGAGCTGATTATTTGTTTTCATTGCTGACCATCTGACACTAAAACTGATCTTAAGTCTGACTTGAGTTACACATTGGATAATGCTAGCCTGAGCTTGACACATTTAAAAACATTTGGTTCACACAGTTTTTTGCAAAACTAATAATTCCTTTTGTCATTTTGACATTACGATACCTGGCCTTTGTATTTTCTTAAGACTTTTTTCTATCATGACTTGCTCTTCTTCATAGCGACCGATTAAAATTCAAGTCTTTGTTCTGAGGTTACTTTGCTTCTTTTCCCTATTTGCTTTTGGATGAAATATGAGGAGACATTTCTAACGGTTTCTTTTTAATTTTTGATGACTTTTTGGTGTTTGTTTCAACTTTTCACTGTGGTGTTGGATTCTTATGACATAAGATTATAGTGAAATAACCTCTTTTCCACACAATAGGTTGTGAACAGTTTTGTGTTGAATTTTAAATTCATTTTGTATAAATCAAGTTGTCTGACTATATGAAAAGACTTGTGAAAAGAAGATTAATCTTGGCCATATAAATATAAGGTGATGTGAATAAAACTGTCTGAAAAGCACTTAAAATCTGAATCTGTTGAATCACAGTTAGATTATTATATTTAACAAACAAAAGTATAAATATTTTGGATTAAAAATGTCTTGTTTTTTGGACTGACAAAAAATTGGTGGCACTTTTCTTTCCCAATCAGCCTAAAGAAATAAAATACATCAATTTTGTTTATTTTGAACATTTCTACCCAACCTCCAATCCAGGCCTTCAGCTTGGTTGCTTTGGTTTAAATCCCTGAAGATTGACCAGGTCATTATTGACCTTGGCGTGAAACTTCCACTTTGAAATTTACAACTGTGGCATTTTGCCCTCAGGCAATGTCTGAAGCCTTGTGCTGAGAGAGATATCCCAATCTTTGTTCCTCTCATTCTGAGTTCAATTTAGCAGCTCAGAACTATGAATAAATCTAAAACTACATAATTGAATTCCTCGAACGGAGCGGATTCTCAAGGTTAGGAGAGAATGCAAATCTATTTCTCAGCCTGAACAATGACAACGAAGCATCATAAATCCTAAAGAGGAAAATATGTGATGAAAAATGGTGCAAAAAACAGAAAACGCTGCATTTCATCCCCATCCAGAATTGAATCTGCTACATAGAAGTTTCTTATTGTTTTAAGTTAATGTCATTATGTTGTGGTAATTTAGCTGGATCATTTACAGCATTTAGTATAAGCAACGTTTGAATCAGCGCTTTTAAATTACTCCTGAATTCTAATATCTATTATTTGTTTAGAGGATTAGCAAGTATTTATTCAACAATGTTTCCCTAATTATTTCTCCTGACATGTTTTGTTGTGTGCATGATTCGTCTTCCCTTGGGGAGAGTGTACCGAGTGGGTGTGGTGCTGGAGCCGACTAGTAGGAGGAGGAATGGCATTGAATACCAATTCACAGGCCGGTCAGTCCTTGCAGAGAGACCAGACACTGTGTTTTTGTCTGGTGTGTGTGGGTTTGACGGAACATTGGACGTCCCATGTGTGTGCTGTGTGTGTGTGCGGCCGCCTGCACTCTGTTTGCTTGCTGCTGTGTCCTCAGTCACATCCCGTCTGGATCGAAACCCTGCCCTTCCTGTGCTAAAATAAACCCACCTTGGGATGTCGAGGACCTTGCACAGAGTGCTGATTGTTACACCTTTGATTTCTCTCCGACTTGGGTCACACTCTGCTTGCAGCCCAACACTTTAAAGCATGCACAGAAACTGGCATGAGAGTTTATTTTAGCATCATTTACTTAATTATTTGATTTGACTTTTTGGATCACAGGAATTGACAGAATTTTACTGTTCTTCTTTATTTCCTTTTGTCTTCATGCTTTCCTCATCAATATTAGTTTGCACATAATTTATTGCCTGTTGATTTATTGCTCTTTTGATTTTGTTGTTAACAGGAAAACACCTACAAAAAAATCACTAAAGAAAAAAACTTTATAGACAATATAACTTTATTACATACAGCTTTAAAAAAAACTTCCTTTCCTATAAACGGCCCTAATCGTAAAAACTCAATGGCAGAAATATTACATATGTGAGATGTTGTAGTTTTAAAAATTAATGAATTAATTATGTTTGGTTTCATACTGAATTTATTTGTTGTACTGTATTTTGAGTTGGGGGATTTTATTACTAGAAATATAGAAAACAATGAAGCAAACATTAAAAAATTTCTGCTTGGACCAATGGCTAAGTTGTAATTACAGGAATTAATAGGCATATTTTTAGACTTGGGTCATAGTCTGCAAATATGTTTCACTCTTCTCAACAGTTTTTGCTCCAACACACACACACGCACACAGATTAAGTTTGGACAATTATATTCTGAGCAATTTGTCTATGGGAAATTTAAGATAAATTAAGAGACACTAGCTCACCTAACATGCGTGTTTTGGGCAGGACGAGGTGTACCGAGAGACTCTTAAGCCATGCAGAAACATTCCAGGACCTTCTTACTTCAAGGCAACAATTGCAACTACTCACACTTCTTAAACAACCTTTTATTTAACTTAGTAAGTTGCAATGGGCAAAAGCCTGAATCATGCAAGACAGTGATTCTTAAAGAACAGACCTGGGAATCCATAGTTTTGTCTTTTTTTCTGTCACATAAATTCCTTTTATGTGAATTTTGAAGAAATCTCTGTCTCTATTTTGGTTTCAGCTCATAGTGGAGAAGACCACAGACTTCCCCTCTGCTGAGTTCTCTCTGGTGGAGGATGTGGCTCTGCACTTCACCTGTTTGATGGACAGGCTGAATGAGCAGCGCCTCTTCCAGCCTGACCTCTGTGACGTGGACATCGTGTTGGTGCGCCAGCGCAGCACCTTTCCTGCCCACAAGGGAGTACTGGCAGCCTACAGCCCCTTCTTCCACTCTCTTTTCGCCCAAAGCAAACAGCTGCGGCGCGTGGATCTGTCCCTGGATGCCCTGACCTCTCAGGGCCTCCAGCAGATCCTCAACTTCATTTACACCTCCAAGCTGCTGGTGAGCAGCAGCACCGTCCGTGACGTGTTGAACGCTGCCACCGTGCTTCAGATGAGCGACATTGCGGCGTCCTGTCGAGATCTCCTCAGCAGCCACTCGCTGAGAGCCACCTGCAGAGAGATGGCCAATCAAGAAGGGTACGACCCAGCTGAGATGCCTCCCTGCCAGCTGTACCGGGAGATCAAGCAGGAGTCTGAGCTTGGCAGGGTCTACACGAGAGAAGGCAGCAGCCTGTTCTCCATCAGAGTGGAGGAGGTGGGAAAGATGGCTGCCCAGACAAAGCAGTACTATCAGAAAGAGGAGGGTTCAGGATGCGGGGCCAGCACGGGTGTGGCCACTCTCTGTAAAGTGGAGGGCGGAGGAGAGGAGTCAAAACCAGCGGATGGTCACACCTCCTTCAACAGAGATCAGATCATTGTTGAAGTCAACCTCAACAACCAGACCCTGAACGTCTCAAAGGGATCCGATGGAAAATCTTCCACAATCACAGAACCCATGTTTGGCCGTTGTCATGAAAACGAGAGAGACTCTGAGGGTGATGAGGACAATGAGATGGAGAATGGTGACGGACATGAAGAGGAGGGCGATGAAGATCTAAAGAGGACAGACATACTGGGGCATACCAGTGGAGAGGAAGATGAGGAGGACGAGGAGGAGGAGGAGAACACCCTAAACATTCCTGGACTGGAGCAGCCCACCGTAATGGATCGACCTCGCCGGGGAACCAGAGCCTTAACCGTGGTGGGCACAACTGCTATGCGTCAGACGCTCGCAGAGGCCACCCTGACCAATCAGCGACAGGGCGGGAAGAAGGCACTGGATGCAGAGGGCCTAGGTCAGAAGGTCAGGCTGGAGGAAAAGCAACACTTCCCTTGTAAAAAATGCCCTCGCATCTTCAACAACCGCTGGTACCTGGAGAAGCACATGAACGTCACGCACAACCGCATGCAGATCTGCGACAACTGTGGGAAGCGCTTCCTGTTGGAGAGTGAGCTGCTGCTGCACCAACAGACGGACTGTGAGCGAAGCATCCAGGTATGAACTGTTTACGCTCTCACCTTTCAGAGTTCAGATTATCGGGAAGTGGAAGGAAAAGCAGAACTGGCTTTCAAAGTTATTTGCAAAATTCTGAAAATGTGGCATTTACTCGTATTCAACCATCTGTGCCAGTACTTTGTGCAACCACCTCTGCTGCCATTACAGTTGCAAATCTTTTTGTGTTTGATCGAAACAGAGCAATGTTTATTTTTGCAAAATGGAGAGTGTCTGAACATAAATTTTCCAACAAATTCTTGGTTAGACTTTTCACCCCTCAAACATGTCAAACCCTAATAAACCCAGTATTCACAACATCTCCTCTTCTTCGTTGTGTGCTTTGAAAGTGTGTGACCTGTGGAAAGGCTTTCAAGAAACTGTGGTCGCTGCACGAGCACAACAAGATTGTCCACGGCTACGCGGAGAAGAAGTTCTCATGTGAGATCTGCGAGAAGAAATTTTACACCATGGCTCACGTCAGGAAGCACATGGTCGGTGAGTGTCACTGCCATCAACTATCTCCTTGGGTCACCTTGTTCCCTTGTGTACTTTGGGCTTCCTCCTCTACAGCTTTTTAATTGTTAAGCAGGATTTGTTTTGGGTGTTGCTTTCCTTTTCCACTTTTTTTTGAAGGATAAGCATCTTACTTTCCCAGACTGCTTGTGTTCATCCATCCAAGAATATCTTGCATATATTATCTGCTATTCATACTTACATTGCCTGTAAAAAGTATTCACTCCTTGGATGTTTTAACAAATCAGTTATGGTCAACAGATTTTTGAATAAAAAGAAAAAAAAAGAAAAGAAAATCCTTCAATGTTAAAGCAAAAACTGATTTCTACCAAAATGATGACAATTAAATATAAAACATAAGATTAGCGTTTGCATAAAAGTCACCCCGTTGAAGTTAGAATTTTATAGATGCACCTTTAGTGTAGCATCTGAGTAGGTCTGAGTCAGACTTGCACTTCTGGATGGTGAAGTTTTACTCACTTTTTCCATCCAGAACTGTTTGAGCTCTGTCAAGTTTAGCCGCAAATTCTCTATCGGATTTAGGTCTGGGTGTGTTTTTAATGTTTGTGTGTTTCGTTGTTTGTGTAGCCCATACGAAGGACATGCCGTTTACCTGTGAAACGTGTGGAAAGTCGTTCAAGCGCAGCATGTCTCTGAAGGTCCACTCTCTGCAGCACTCAGGAGAGAAACCCTTCAAGTGTGAGGTTTGAGATCCCCTTTTCAGTGCTGTAGGAGATTTTAAGAGTCGTAAGAAATGACTCTGGTGGTGAAATCCAGCTTTTCTAGCCTTTTATTACGTCTCTCTTAATACAAAAAGGTTCTCAGTTATTGCAGCTTTTGCCTTTGTTGCATGTTTGTTCTATTAAAAATCCTTTTTTACAGTAGTCCATCAAAAACATCCCCTAATCTGATGTTGACCATGTTAGTTTGATTGAGCACTGTCTCTTCCAGAAGTGATTTTTTAGAAGATTGATGAAGTGTGTCATTTCAGAGCTGCAGCGAGCGCTTCCAGTACAAATACCAGCTGCGTTCACACATGAGCATCCACATCGGACACAAGCAGTTCATGTGTCAGTGGTGCGGAAAGGACTTCAACATGAAGCAATACTTTGACGAGCATATGAAGACGCACACTGGTAAGTCACCTTTGCCACACTTTTAAAGTTTTTATTGTATGCATTGCAGAGTTATTCCATAGTTTGGGGAAGAATTACATGTACGCTCTTGTCAACAATTGTCAGTTTTTATAACATAATGCTAATTATGTTATTAAAAACATAACATAATTAGCATTATGTTATGCTAATTATAACATAATTATATTTAGTTATTTAACAGTAATAATATTACTGTTAAGTAACAGTAATGTTATTGCTGTTATTTAATAACATTAGCATTATTTTAAAGAGCTTAAGCATAAACTGTTTGAAGCTTTAAAATTTTGTCTCATTATTTATGGGGTATTGATTTATGTGATATATCCACATAAGCAGTAAATGATTGTGAAAAGAAAGAAAAATACTTTTTTAAAGTAAAAATATGAAAAGTATGGGTCATTATTGAGCCCCCAGAAGTCAATAATTTCATAGAAAGAAATTGTCAGAGTACCCAGATCACAAACATGCATATTTGCATTTATTCAACCTTGTCCTCCTAATATATTTAAGCACTTTACTAGACCTCTTTTAGTGGTAATGTATTTATTATATTTGTGTACCTTTTATGGATGTCTCCAGTTGTACGATTTTAATGCTGTGTGGATGTGAATTAATGTGTGAGTAACAGACAACCTCAATTTCCCTACGGGATTAAGAAAGTTTAACCTAACCTAAGAAAAAAATATTTTTTTTTACTTTCTCTTTTTGATATAGTTATATTTTTAATTTATTAGGTAAGAGCAAAGAGCAATCAAAGTCAAGTTTTTTGTTTGTGTGAAGAAAGCTCATTCAGAACCTTGTTTGGTTTGTCTGAAAACTGAGATCTTTGCCCCTTCCCCTTTCCACAATAGCTCATGGCCCGTCTGACTGGATGGAAAGTGTCTGTGAACATTTGCAACTCTTGCTGCAAATTTTCTCAAATGAATTTAGGTCTAAACATTTACTCTGATTAACATGTTTTCTTCCTGAATTGCTCTGCATTTAACTCCATCCATTTTCCCATTAACTCTTACCAGCCCTTTAGCAGCTAACACCGCCATGTTGAGAGTGATGTTCAGTGTTAGTGATTTTTATTACTTTTTTTTTCCTGTATCGGCTTTCCTCATGCCGCTAATCCATAAAAGGCAGTTTATTACTAATATGTGTCCTGTCGCCAGATTCTCAGAGCTGTGAATCTCAACCACTCCTTCAGTTACCATGAGCCTCCTTGTTGCTTCTCTGATTTGTGTTCAATTAAATCCTAATGAAATATGTTGAAGGTTGTAGTTGTGGCAAAATGTTTTTCAAAACTTTTGCAAGCCACTATAGAAACACACTTAACAGTAAATACTAATCTTGAATAAAAGCGGGGGGTAAATAACCCTTTCTAATTAGACTCATTGGACATTTCTTCAAGTTATCTAAGGGTTTAAACTTTAATGTAATGTTTGAGATGCATGACACAGCTCTGGTGTCCTTTATTCTTCAGGAGAGAAGCCGTACATCTGTGAGATCTGTGGGAAGAGCTTCACGAGTCGGCCCAACATGAAGCGCCACCGCCGCACCCACACCGGAGAGAAGCCGTACCCCTGCGAGGTGTGTGGTCAGCGCTTCCGCTTCTCCAACATGCTCAAGGCCCACAGGGAGAAGTGCTTTCATGTCACCAACCCCATGGTGGTCCCAAACTGCGGTGACCCCCTCAGCCTCGACTTGCCCCTCGTCTCTCCTGCCGCGGACTCTTCCGGTCCAGCGCAGCTGGGAACGCCAGCCTCCGCCGCCACGCCCTCCGCCGCCTCCAGTCCACAGCTCCTCCACAGCACCCAGCTGTCTCTCTCCATGCTGCACCCCATGGGGGGGCTGGCTGCTGCCTCACATTTACCCCCACCGCCTCCCTTGTTCTCTGCTGGTAGGATGAACTCCAACAACTAACAAATTTCTGTAGCATTTAAAGCACTTTGTTTGGTTTCTCCTTGTTTAAGAGCAGACTCGCAGCGGGAGATTGACATTTACACAGAAGACAAAACTGAAAAAAGGCTAGACATAGACCTCGTAACAGACTCTTTCATCTGCATAAATAAGAAATAGTTATTTTTTACTCAGCTGAATACAGTATATAACCTCAAAGTCCTATCCGACTTATCCCATAACTTTTACACCACACTTATAAATCCAGAGTTTTGCACAACAAATAGATTGTAACATCCTTTACCAAATAACTGTTACACATTCTCATAAAGGATGAGAGTAAAATATTTTTGTTCTCTGCCAGGATGTAGCGATCAGTTCCAGTCTGACCCAGCAATAACCAAACGCTCATTTTGACTTTGGACATGTACCCGTTTGTGACGTCCCCAATAACCAAACCTGTAGCTCCGTTGCTATGGATAAGTAATGTAATATAGCGTTTATAATCGATCCTGCACCTTACATTTGCCTCTTGTGACATTTAATATGTACTCCTGTTTTTTGTTGTTGTTTTTTTTCTGGTTGTGGTTGGGTGATTCGTGGCTTTAGTTTCAAAAGACATTAGAGAGGCTACAATGTGTGTAGTGGAGTGAGTGTGTGTTTTGGTTTTTTTTTGTCTGTGCTGGTTAGAGTGATCTGTGAAGCAGAGACTGGAGCTGAGAGTCTTCAGAACAACAAATTCACACTTGAGCTTCCACAAAGTCAGCAGATGAAGATATCCACGACTCTTATGTTTGGCTTCCATTAACCATCCCAACTCTCTTACAGGCCTGACTATTTATGTACACTGTCTTGCAAAACCATTCACTCCTGTTGAACTTTTTTTCACATTTTGTGTTGCAACCACAAATTTTAATATATATTTTTCATTTATTTGATACTCCAACACAGAGTAGTGTGTAAGTCTGACGTAGAAGGAAAATGATGCATGATTTTCTCGGTTTTCTTACTCTTACAAAAAGTGTTTTTCCTTACTGAAAGCCTTGTTCAACCACCTCTCACTGTGGTTTCAGCTGAAAGTCTTTTGGAGTTTGTATTCATCAGCTTTACACCTCTAGAGATGGTAATTTGTTCATTTTTCTTTGCAAAAAAAGCTCAAGCTCAGTCAAATTGGGAGAAGAGTGTCTGTAAACAGCAAATTTTAATAGAAAAGAAAAGCATCCTCACACTATGTGTTACAATCAGGATGGTGTGTTCAGGGATGTCTAATGTGGAGTTTTTATTGCGTGTACCTTTGGACATTTACGCCACAATGTTTGGTCTCATTGGTCCACCTACTTCAGTATGTAGTCTTCATGCTGTTTCATACATGGTATACTAAAAGCATGGCCTTATATGGCTTCCTCTTTTCACTCTTCAATGGGATCATATTCTTTGAGAGCAAGACTATTAATTCTGAGGTCAACAGAATCTACCACCTGAGTTGTGGCTCTCTGCAGCACCTCCAGAGTCTTCTCTTATTAATGCTCTCCTCGCCTGGTCTGTCAGATTAGTTGGATGGTCATGTAGATTTGTGGTTGTGAAAGCAATCGGTTGCACTGGATTTTATTTAGAGGTGTCAGAGTGAAAGGTCCCACATACAAATACATGCCACACTTTTCAGATTTTTGCTTGAAAAAAAAAGATCTGTTTTTGGTCTATCACTATAAATCAGCAATAAAATATGATGCAGTTTGCTGCTATGTTGTGACAATTCATGATAAAGTTCAATACTTCTGCAAGGCACTGTATATATAGTCAGAGATGTCAGACAGTGGGGCATTTTTCTGTGATTGCTGATATACTGTGTCCAAAACCTCATGTACTCAAGCAGTTTAGCTGTACTTGTATATCAAATTCTAATGTTATTAGTAAAGTTGAATACTGTTTATTCCTTCAGAAAGGAAATTCAGAGAAGTTTGCTCGCAAAACTAAATGTGTGCTTTTAAATCCGTAGATGATTGAACTCATATTGTAAATGATCAAATCCCAGAAACAACAACCCAAAGCCTAAGTCTACTAAATGACATTAACTGTATTTATTTTGTTAAACAATAATTTGTAGCTACAAATTAAAGTCATTGACTTGCAGTACAATACATTATTAATAAAGTAAAGATCATTATTAAAAGATTCCTAAAGGACTAGTTTTAAAGTATAAAGTATATGGAGAGGGTTTTTGTTGCTTCTTACTCAGAGTTTAAGTTAGAAAGTTGACGCCCCTCAAAGAAATATTAATCATTTTTCATACTTGATGTTAATTGGTGCATCATTTCTAATTAAGCTCTTATATTAATTTCCAACTATTTATATATGTTTGGGAATGCCAAATAATCTTCAGTTGTATTCAGTGCCTACATCTGGAAGTTTCTCTGAAGCAAAAGAGTAAATTTCTCCTGCACTATGCTAGTTTGTTAGCTTCCCCCTGTTAAAAATGCTAAAATTTCTCATCTATATAATATATTGAAGGAATCCTTTAAAAATTTAAAGATGGCCCGATCTTTTTCAGTGTAGAAAAAACTTTGCTCAGCCTCTTGCTTTGAAGATTTATTTTTTACAAGCAGTAAAGTTTTGGAAAAGCTCTTCCGATTTCTGCGAAGGTTCATTTCTGCAGTTTTTGAACCCAGATTTTCCATTCCAAAAACAAATTTGTTCATAAAATGAATTATGCACAGAACAGCAACTACATTACTTTAGTTGTTGACGAACAACTGTTTCCTATCTTACTATATATTTTGGGGTATCATAAAATGTATTTATGTGGGTCTAAATAAGATGAAATGAAAGGCTTGGGATGGAACATCAAGTTTTGTCATGCCTGTGAAGTTTGTGCGCTGTTGATGCGCTCTTGTTCTGAACAATGCATGTGTATTAGGATCAAAGGTGTGGATTTCACTGTTCTGCTACGTCAGGATAGCGTATGTTACTTTTGCTGTGATGCCACCCTATCAGGGTTTTTTGTTGTTATTTTTGTTTTAATCCCCTGAAGAATCAGTTGTCCAGCTCGGGATGAGTTGAAATTTGCATATGTGCAATATTAATATATAGACTTTCAGAGTTGTGACACTTAAGCCCAGAAATGTTTCAACACGTCCAAAAAAATCCATCGCAGCTTGGATCAGAGATCAAATCATGCATGCTACAGTATCAGATGCTTAGACAAACAAAACCAGAGTGTTTTTTCTTTCTTTTTTTTCCCATCTACAATACCAGCTCCTCCTACGTCAATAAAATGCAAGCCTATCTGGAGCTACATAAAGGTGAGGCTATATGCCTCACCTTTATGTAAGGTGAGCGTGAGCTTTCCAGTTTCTTTAGTTAGCAGGTTTGAGTGGCATTGAGCAAATAATAAGACTGAAAGCTTTAAGTGGAATAAGAATTAACCCCATAAAATTTCAGTGTCATAATTGGCAAGTGTCTGAGTTCAGTTAATGCACTCCTACTCAATTTATGTATATGCTGTAGTCTTAGTGTTGCTTCCCGTTGTATATACTGTTCAGATGTCGATGTACATGGTTTTTCTGTTTTTTATGTTTACACAGAGAGAGCTGAATGTGTTTTCTGGTTGGTACGACGGAAAGACGATTTTTTTAATGTTTTCTGCCTGTTTTTTTTGTTGTTGTTTTTTTTGTAAATTCAGAAACAATTAAAAAAAATTGTTTCTTTTGGTAAAATATCACATCAGCCCAAGATTTGTGTCTTTCGTAAGCCAACATGAGGAACATATTTGGACATTATTTAAATTATGGCGCTTTTTTAAAATCGTCTTACATACTCATCTATTTTGTTTGTTTGTTTTTTTGCATTTTGATTTGTTTATTTTGTACAGGGTCTAGTCTAACATTGCCCCTTTAGAATTAGAGCTTCCATATTGTAATTTAGCTCAATTATATTCTGGCTCTAATAAGATCCTGTTCAACCTTAGTGGACAATTAGCTTGAATTTTGCAAAAAAGCAAAACATCTATCAGTTTAAAAGTTGAAATGAACTTTCCTGTCTTTGAAGATAATTAGAAATATAAAAAAATATTTTTTTTTCTTCTTAAAAACTAAATATGTCACTTAAAATGTCTATATTCATGTCGACTACCAAGTATTCAGTAGGAAAATAAATTGCATAAGCTTTAAAGTTATTTAAAGTTATACATCTTAATATGTACAGTGTCTTGTAAAAGTATCCATAGTCCATGGGCCTGTATTTATTTTGTCATGTTACAACCACAAACTTTTGCATTTAAATAGGATTTTACTTTGGTAATAGATCGACATGTAATCCAAAAAGTTCAAATTCAGTCACGACTGACTCGAGCACCTTGTTTCATGTTCATGTGACAAGTTGCAAACTGAACTGTTTATGGCTTTCTTTCAGCAATGTTTTTTTTTCTTATCAGACTGGTGAAGTGCCTGGCTAGTACTGTCAATAGATTCCTCAAACTGAGCTGTCGATCTCTGCAGCTTCCCCACGGTTACCATGGGTGTCTTCCCTGATTAATACTTTAATCACAGGAAAACTTTATTTATGTTTAGGTAAAACTGGTTGAACTGGATTTTATCTAGAGGTTTCAGAATAAAGGGGTCAGATTGCAAATACACACACCACACTATGACATAAAATCAAAATAAAGGTATTGAAGTTTTTGGTTGTAACATGACAAAATGTGAAAAATATTTGGAGTTTATACGAATGCGGAGCAGCATTTTGTGGCCTCTGACTGTTAAGTTCTGGTTCTCTGTTGTTGTTGTTTATTACATCACAATCTGTCTGCAGATTTTACTAAGATCTTCTGAAAGCTGAGAACATTCTCTTGTTTCTGCTATAGAAGCACTATCGCAAGAGAAATTATTGACATTCTGTTTGTGTATTTGCCTTACAAATGGTGGGATTTCTACATTTTTTGTGTTAAGCATAGTAACTATAGCTGACAGATTAATTGTGATGAACACTACTGATTTATGCACTTTGAATTCCTTTGCCACACTTGCCAACAAAGGGGGCATGTATGCAGACACAGGGTGAAAACAAGTTGCAGAAATTTGTAAAGATGGAAATAGATACATCCTTTGCAGTTTTTTTTAAAGTGTAGATAATTTTGATTTCTAAATGCACAAAGGATAAATTGATACAAGTGAGTATTAAAGCCTCAAAAATCACAGGAAATTGTATGTTGCTTGGAGTGTTTCTGACAAGCTTAAGCCTAGTTTGTTATTTGTGATGTTGCCATCCAACAAGGTAAAATGTAAGAAGAGTTCAGTTCAGTTAAGATGACCGGTAAGTTTATTTTTATTATCAATGAAAAATAACCTGATGCAACTTACCTTAAGATAAAAAAGCCTAAACATGAGTTTATTTTTATGTAAGTTGCCTAATTGAGTAATGGGAATTATATTAATTCTGACAGCACTTTATTTTCTTCTTCAGCTCCATAGAGTTTTAAAGTTGACATAGTAGCACTTATTCCACATAAAAAAGCTGATACAGTGTGTGTGCGCACATGCGTGTCTGTATACCAAAAAATTATAGGAAATAGGAAAAATTCTTCTTGAATTAAATGTGTCCTTGGCAGGTTCCTTAGACACTAAATTTTAACAAAACTGGTTTGGAAGTACATCCCACAATGCTTACTTGGAATGGGATTATGAAATGAGATCGCAGTAATTAAAAACCTCTTGAAATACTATAAATCCATCAAACTGCATTCTGTCTTTCATGTTGTAAGTGAATGATATAATGTGACAGCAGTTTTATGGCTTAGTTGGAAAATGTGTTGGGAAAACTGTGGAGAAAGGCTAAAATGTCTTTATAATTAATCTCATCCAGGACAGAGTGAGCAAATCATATTGCTGTAGACGATAACATTTGTTGGTTATTTTTATTTCTTCTTAATTTAAGAAGCTACTCTTCCCTAAAAGCATTTAGGGAAGAGTATCTGTTAAAAATTGAAGTAATCATTTACGCAATTCTATCTGTTCCTTATTCTCTACTTGTAATTTATGCTGAAGATCCAAAGTATGAGGGAAAACAAAATATGTTTCATATTTTAGATTTTTTTTAAAGTTGTCACCTTTCACTTTGATGACATTTTTTCACACTGCAATTTCTCAATTCTTTAGGTATTTTCCTGGACTGGTTTTAATCCACTATATCAGAAATCACTCAACTACGTAAAGAGAAAGTATTGTCCATCATTGAACGTCAGAAAATCTGAAAAATGTCAAGTATTGTTGCAAAGACCATCAAACACTGATGAAACTTGTTCTCAAAAGGAATCCCTGTGAGGAATAGAAGACAAATAGTTGCCTTTATCCAAGGGTTGACTTCTCTATGCATGGTTCACGCTGTAAACCATTGTGGTGGAGGAGATACTGTGATGGTTGGGGTGCTTTACTGGTAATATTGCTGGTAATTTATTTAAAATCCAAAAGCACACCTAGCCAGATTTATTAGAATACTGTTCCATCCCATCTGGTTTCTGTTTAGTTGGACCATTGCCAGTTTTTCAAAGAAAAGAAGAAAGACCTAAAGAAACCTCCAGCCAATATAAGGGCTATTCGGGGTTCTTATGCAGTCTGGAAAGTACAGAATTGGATTCCAATATTTGGCAAAAGCGAATATGGCTGCTAAAGACTGGGAAATCAGAAAAGTTGAGTCTGGAAGTCTGAAATTGTTGCATAGATCCTCACCCACAAAAAGAATAATTGATTCCAGGTACTTTTATAATAAGTTACTTACAAATGAATATACATTAATATCAAAGCTAAAAGCCAATAAGATCTCAGCACCTTTAGAAACAGCCCCAACACTGTTGGAAAATCATCCCAGGTACCTCAGGAAACTGATTAAGAAAACATCAAACGTGTACAAAATGCTCATCAAAATCTAAAATAGAAAACACTTTGTTCACTACACAGTTTTTCCTTCATAGTTTGGATGCTTTCTGTATTAATCCACAATGTAAAAAAAGTGAGAAAAACTATTTTGCTGGTTGTATATTATCCTAGAGATCTTCTATTCTGCTGGTTTTAGATGCATCAATTTTCCAACACACCTGAATCAAATGAATGGCTCATTACCAGGTCACTGCCAAACGTGATGAAATGCTTAAGAGGTAATTTAAGAAATTGATTTAGGCGTTTGACCAGGGTTGCATCTAAAAAATACCGGATGGTTGATCTCAAGGACTAGGATTGGAGACCCCTTTCCTAGAGCCATCAACTATGAAAAAGAAATCAAACAAATACTTCTTGCTCTTTTACTGTTTGTTCTTTTAGTGGTTCAACATTAGTTCAAAACAACCTGTGATATAAATGCATCATCGAACTTCGTGTGTTTCCAGTTTACTTTTGACATTTCTCTCACAAGAACATTAAAAGTAAACACGAATGCCAAAAATGTTTAGGAAATTATGCAACTGTTGCATCCTTGGTCAGAATTGAGGGTTTTTGCTTCCATTTATTTTGGGGTGAATGCTGGGTTGAAGAGAAAAGGAGGTACATCTTAAATGTGTTTTTGGAGGGAGTTTGTCTTGTTTTGTGCTAAAACTACCCATGAAATGGGCTTTTTATGTGTTTTGGATTTTGCAGATTTCGGTCATTTTCCCCTTCCACTGATTTGTTCCTTCATTTTGTATGGTTTCCTGTTTTCTGCCTGTAAAAAACATTTTTTACTCATGCACCTTTACATCTCAGTTTATTTCTATGGGTATTTTAAAGAATTGTGGAGGTAATTAGTCATAAAAATATTTATGACTAAATATTTTTATGAAATAACATGGAAATGTTATTTCATAACATTTTGTTTTATATCCCATTTTACTGAATTTGATTCTGACCCCTCAGTTGGTCAAGGTAATGCCAATAAAATATGGAAAATAAAGACCAAAATAATTATGATTGACCTCTTAATGATGGATATTTTTCCTAGTAAAGTCATAAAATATCTTCTTCTTACATTAGACCATAGGAAGAATTTAGAAAATGTTACCAAGGTTAATACAGGAACAAAATATCACCCCAGAGGATATAAATGCACATGGTTGGTATGATACATGTAGCCCAGAAAAATGGGTATGAACAAACAAAACTACTAAGCAAATAAAGGGGAAAATGACCAGTGCCTGGGTCAGCTGCTAAAAAATGTGTCCAAAAACTATTTTGATTTTGTGGCCTTTGCTCTATTGCTTGGAAAAGGGCCACATCTAAAGTCATTACGAAAACTCTTGTTGGATGTTGAAGAAAAAGTATTGTATGAAAGAATTTAGTGGTATATTGTGGTCCGTTTGCCTGTCTGTGTTTATGCACATTTTTTGTTATATTTTAAATGACTATTTCCTCCATATTTGTTCAAATATTTGGAGCCTCAAAACTGACTAAACTGAGTTGGCTATTGAATTAAGAAAGAGATTACACAAACGTAATAATTTGCATGTTTGCTTTTGGTATTTGTCTTTAGACCTTTTTATCTGCCTTAACCTATCATATTTACAGTTATGTATAATATAGAAATTAGTCTTGTATTATAATTAAAATTATACTATTCAATTATAGTAGGAGATTGACTTCTATCATAATAAAATATATTTAGAATTAAATCAGTTAGGAGGAAAAATTATACATATTAAAATGATTTTAATACTACATGATAATGTAGATTAAAAGGGAAAAAATATGCTAATAAATTCGATTTCACATCATTTAGAATAACAATCAAAATTTGCTAATAATAATCCATGTAATTTCAGTTGTAATTTTCTGATGATTGGTAGAAAAAAAGATAAAATTAGGTAAATAGCGAAATAATAAAAACAAAGCCTTAGTTTTAATGTGATTGTGCACTTAAATCTAGCTAAACACTCCTGAATGTCAGCAGTGGTAAATGCTAATTTTGTTCATTAGCTTGTTAGCTGAAATATTGCCAGCAATGCTAATGTTAGCACTGCAGCAGTCCAGAAGGATAAAGCTGGACAGTACTTGTAATATTTTAATAGCTTTTTATACTTTTATGTTTTGTCATTAATTAGCTAGGACAAGATGAGACACTTTCATACTTTTTAATAGGCCTGACCAACCTCAAAATGCATAGCGGCATGATTTGGAGGATCATGTTCAAAAAGAGAAGAGTTTTAGTTTTGTCAGCTTTGAAGCTCCTTTGACAACTACAATTGTTTTAGTATTTTTTTTTTAAACATGAGAACCTTTGATTAACTGCTTTAAGATTGTATATCTCATCCAAACCCCTCATTGCCCCTCAGCCAATACCACCATATTTAAATCTATATATACCTTCAAGTGTATTTCCAGCACTTATTGCTACCACAGCATTGAGAAATTATGAAATGTATTATTAATTGCTGATTCTCTGCTCTATAATGTTAACAGTACAATATGTATTGGGTAATTCTGGTATTCACAACCCATGTGTAGACAGTAGTTGTCCAATTCAGCTATAATAACACAAAAACAGTACAAGGACATTAGAGTCTAGAGGTGCTAAAGACAGTAGGGTGTGTTTTTTTGTTCCTTTTATTGTAATATTGACAAGTGTTAACTGTCTGTAACACAGTAGAGCATTATGAAATCATTTCAATATTAAACAATGTAGATATTATCTGCATGTCTTGTGTTTTTCTATGCATACTCTACTGCTTGTGCATTGTATTTTATTGCTTGTTGAAAGAAGCTGGGATTTTGACTTTGCTGCCCTCTATTGGGCAGTAAATATATGTCTCAAGGAAGGCTTTAGCTTGGTTTTATAATTTTTATTCAGTTCAGTGAAACAATGTAGATTCTGCTTATATAAATGTTCAAATTACTGTCCATCACTTGCAGAAACACATACAAAAATTTCATTGCAGAAAAAAAAATCATTATTATACCACAGTGCTAATTAGAAAAGCCCCAACTCTGTGTGAAAATCAAATGAACATGTTACTTCCAATCTTTCATTAAATCCTAATGTCTTTGATAATGAATGTGCCCCAGAAAAGTGTAAAAATGGTGCAATTATTTCCAAGTCAATTTCCATTGAGATACAGGAAGTGTGGAGAGTTTCACATCTTGGTGAGACGCAGGGTGTTCAAGCGGACCCCCAGTACTGTGGCCCCAGAGGCGTACTGAATTTCTCTGAGAATCCCGTTCCACTTCCTCTCCGTCTCATTGTACCTGCGAAGGTTTTATAGAAGAGTCAACTTGGGTTGAGTGACATCCTTAATTGCTTTTTTTATTTTTTTTTGGCTAAACAGAGAACCATACTTCTGATACTGAGCTCATCTCAGTTTCCAGATTTAATTTAAAGGCAGTTCTCAACTATTTTTGCAGGACAGAATAATTTAAGGAATTATATATTGAGAAAAGTTGTACCTCCAAACGTCAGTCGTCTCTTTGGGAAGGATTTCATCACTGTCTTCTAAAGGCATCATGGCAAAACCTCCCACAGCGTAGAGAGAATCAGCCAAAGATACAAGACTTAGAGAGCTTCGCTCCTGAGGAAATGGCTCGAAATCTGACCACCTGACCATATGAAAATAACAGGCATACAGAAATAAACTCACAGTTAAAATGGCTGTTTAAGAAAGAAAAAACAGCTGTGATGAAAATGTTCTAGGTCAAATTGACTTACAAGCTTTATATAATGTTTCCCCTTTGTTTTGGTGAAAATAGTCAGTTTAAATGGAATCATATCTGCCACATTTCATACAGAAATATGTACTTAAGGTGGTGCCCATTAAAACTGCTAAAAGTTTTTATACAGAATCTTTTACAACTAATTTCAAGCCATTGATAAAATGTTTGGTTCTTTTTTCTCTAGATAAATGATTGAGTGAATGTGTGAATAGATAAATGACAGACTGTAGTGTAAATCACTTTAGAGTCCTCAGACTTGATAAGGCGCAAGCTGTGCAAGTGTAGGCCATTTACCATAAGGACCCATGCTAAACCAACATGCATACATAAATATTAGTAATTCTGTCTTATTTGTTATCTTTAAGCAAAATTTAATTCAGCATATTTTATAAACAGATATTTTATATGTTGTAAAGAGAAATCGGGCTGAAGTTCTCAAAATTATTAGTCCGCTGAAAATGAACCAATGGCCTATTTTAAACATCTGAATTGCAACCTGAAGAAATAAAAAACAGGTTTCAAATAATGACTGCATCAAGGAGGAATGAGTTCTCCAAACCAATCTGGCCATCATGTAATTGGTCCCTAAAGCTAATCATCGGTACTGCCACCCATGGCAGCAGCAGCTGTCAACAAGGTTTTATATTTTTATTCTAAATTGTCTGCTTAATGTTCGCCAGCCGTTTCTTTTGGATTTTGGACTCGGTGTAGAACTCACGTGTTGGTAGCGATGTCGTACGCCTCCACTGTGTCTGTCAGGCCGTCGTCGGTCACGCCTCCTCCTACATATATTTTGTCTTGATGAAGAGTGGCTCCGAACAAGGAGCGTGCCGTCTTCATTGGAGCAAGCTCTTTCCATTCAAACCTCTTGACATCATATGAACACATCCTCTTCAGGCAGTTCCTTTATTAACATATAACAGCACAGTAACTTTTAGGGCTTTTTGTGTTACTTTTATACGGTGTGATTGTAACATACCGATTTCAACATATACTCACTTGTTGTCTCCCTTTCCTCCTATCACATACACAACATCTTTGTGTGATATGGCTGAATGTCCATAAACTGGGTAAGGAATTGACTCGAACTCACCCCATTTGAATGATCTGTGAATAATAAATCACAGAAGCAAGTGAAAACAGGTTGTTTTGAAAAATCAGAGCAAGAAATTCTTTTACTTGTAACTTACTGCCTGTCATACACCAAAACTGTATCCAGTGTGCCCTCCTTGTCTTTCAGTTCCTTCCCTCCCAGAACGAAGATGGAGTTCTCACCTTCGGCCATCCCAAACAAGAACCTTGGAGTCGGGAGGGGAGGCATCCCGAGCCAGTCAGTACTAACAGGATCATACTGCAGTCACAGAAATATTTACAAATTAGCTCTGCAGTTAAAGGTAGAGGCTGGTTGTTTTGCTTCTTGGCCACCTTGTACATTTCCTTTCCTTTTGATCATTTTGTACTCAACTTTTTCTACTCTTATGCGACTCTAGTAAATAACATCCACTATCAGGACCTCCATCAGTTAGTTTGGCTTCATGTGGACCATGAGTCCTGTTCCTCAAACAGACATCAGAAATAAAATAAAAATTGGATTTAATACAAAATTCTTAGAAAATTAAAGACTTAAATTATACAGTTTTTATAGATATTTATTTCCATAACTCATCAAGAAAATACTTAGCTGCAAAGGACAGTGAACTAATGATTTAAATGGATAGGAGTGAAAGAATTTGTTTATTGGTACAAAATGGAAATAGATAAGGGGTAGATACAAAAGAGTGATTTGACCAGGAGCCGCTAAAAGTGTGAACTGTAAACAAGCTTGTCTTCAGCATGTCTTGTATTTTATATGTAAACTTCTGAATTTGAAGTAATAAAACTTTCATTGCTTTCCCAAAGAATAGAAATAACTTTAGCAATTCCAACTAATCTCTGAATGTCTTTTTATATCGTGTGTTTTAATATATGGTCTCAACTTTATGCTAAACCTCCATAATTTTATGATAACATCATTTAACGGTAAGATGTAAAATGTTTTTGTAATAGTAAAATATATATTTTTTTTTCTTAAATTAATCAGATTCCAGATGTTACCTATTTAGTAACTTTATAATGTCTCATATTTTTTAGAACAGATTTCATACCTGCAGGAAGTAGGAGCACAGAGGGTCCTCCTTGTTCTCTTCATCAACAAATAATCCTCCAATCACAAAGATCTGGTTCTCCTTGGTGACCAGGCTGACATGGTTCTTGGGAACCTGCGTGGAAACCGACGCCATGAAGCAGTCGTTGCCTGACGGGTCGTACCCCACAGCGCCGGTGTCGTTCACCATCAGTATTAGGTCCTTGACAAACATCCCAAATCGCAGGTTATCATTTAGAATAGCCGGGAGAAGATTTTCTTCATCCTCTTTGTCTTCAGTTTCTCCATCTTTCGCTGCCCCTCCCTCTTCCTTTTTGCTTTTTTTAATCTCTGGCATTTTCCCCCCTCGAGCATCCTTAACCAGCTTCAGCTTCTGCTGAAGCTCTGGATTAGCAGAGATGAGTTGGTGTTTCTCCACCTTTTCTTTCAGGTAATCGTCTGTGACAAGACGCAAACGAACACAGTCCAGCAAATCTGGGAGTTCTTTCTCTCTGCTCTCGGTGTCCCGGCACACCCATCGCATCAGAGCCTCGAAAACAACCTCCTCCGTCTCCACGTTCAAGTTGTCATTCGTCAAAATGGCTGCCACCTCGGTCGCGTTAAGCTGGAGGAAGTCTTCATCTTTGGAGATGAGGTGGAAACGCTCGCAGGCATAGTTCCGGGCGGAGACAGCCAGCCTGGGGCAGTCCAGCATCAAACCGAGCCTGAAGATAGCCAGGCAATTGCTGAGGCTGAGGCGCTTTTGTAAGAAAGACACGCAAACAGTAAAAATTGAAGGAATCTGGTACATGTTGGCAACGGCAAAGATGTCCTGGACGTTCTGCTCTGTGACATTGATCTTGGAAGTGTACAGGTACTTGAGGATCAGACCGATGACACCGGGCTCAACGTCCTCCAGCACAATTTCTCTTTTTTTGCTTTCATCCAGGTCAGACAAAAAGATGGACCGGAAGTATGAGCTGCAGGCACACAGCACCAGGCGGTGACAAGGGAACTCCTTGTCTTTGATCTTCAGGACGCAGTCCACCAGCTTGTCGTTCTCCAGCAAATCATGCAGGCCATCCTGGAGGAGAGTCTGCTGGTACAACCTGGGCTCATCCATGGGATTTATAGGCACAGCCATCTGAGACGTCTTTAAGATGACACAGATAAAGTAGAATCGGATCCTCTTTATTGCAGAGAATTTGGCTTTCCAGTCCAGAGTGGCTTTAGATGAACAGCGACCCTGCTCACCGGCTGAATCCTGGGACGGCCCGCTTTCTCAGCTGTCATGACCCTTCAACTGAGCTCCAACTGGAGGGTTATTTTTAGAGTGCTTGCTTGCTTTAGAGCTATGGGGGCTTTATTCTGGAACATTGCTGGAAATGCAATAACCCTGTCACTGTCCGGCTTTCTTACCTCCCACTCACCCGCTCCCCTGGATAATCCTCCCACTCTCAAACAGCTGAGGCATATCTCATTGGATGCATTTCCAACATAGCAAACTGTGATACTTCATGAGGCCTCTGTGACCAATTCAACCTAGCCATGTCGTCATTGAGGTTGAATCGTATCCCAAATATCTCAACTGTGGTTGAAATTTAAGGCTAGATTTAAGTTGCCAAGAACAATTAAGGGAAGGATAGATACCTTCTAAAACTGCGTCCAAATTCAGAACTCTTGACGTCTTCAGTCCAAAGCTGATCTCTTGACAAATTAAATATTGTAAAACGAGTCCAGCAAACAAAATGTTCTGTATGTCAGACTTTATTCAGGTCACCTTTAATGATGCTGAAACTGGACCTGAACAACTGAAACGACCCCAGATTTTACACGGTCCCAAAAGATTTGCACAAGCAGTACCAGTCATTCTGGTACCACTTGTACCAGAATGACTGGTACAAATTGTCGTCTCCCTTTCCTCCTATCACATACACAACATCTTTGCGTGATACGGCTGAATGTCCATAAACTGGACATTCAGTTTATGGACGGTCATTTTGGTACCATTTGTACCAGAATGACTGGTATGAACTGGTGGAAGAGATCATCAATTCATCTCAGTGCTCTCTTCCCTAAAATTCTGGACAGACGTGTGATTTTTGTTGGTTTTAGTTATCCGGAAAGTTGTTTTTTTCCTGGAGTCACAAGAAGAGTTTACATTGTTTTACAAAGCCGCTCATGCCATCTGTTATCACCTCAAAAATAATTCATCCACTTAAGTTTTGTGTTTATTGTGGAATCTTTTTAACATCAAATGCTATTTTTTCTTTTACTGCTAGTACATTTTTGGTTTATGTTCTATAGAAGCCCATAACCCCTGTCCCAGTCTCAATCTTTAACAGTCTTTACCAATGTGTGTGTTTCATTTAGCCATTTCTATGGGCATTGGTGGCGATGGCGGTATAGAAGTTCGTCCCATAACCGAGTGTTGCTGGTTTGAGCCCCTGCTTTGTCTGTCTCTATGTCTTTGGACAAGACACTTCACTCGCTTTGCCTGCTGGTAGTGGTCACAGAACGCTTTACCTCTGCCAGACTGCTACAGGGCAGCTGTGGCTGCAATGCAGTAGCTTTCACTATGGTGGGTACTTTGGGGTCCTCTAGAGTTTATAAAGCACTTTACAAGTACATGCTACTTACCATTTCACATTTATGTGAAACATACTATCCTGCTGAACCTTTGTCCCAGTCTCAACTCTCTTAAAACTTCCAGCAAGTTTGTGTTTTGCATATAAGTCAAAACATTTGATTTTGGTCTCATCTCACCCAAGCACCTTCTTACACATGTTTGCTGGATCCTCTACATAGCTTCTGGCTAAATGGTGACTACAAAAGGTTTTTTGTAGTCCCCCTGGTCCTCGTCGTCAACTGTCCTGCATGTCTTTGATGTTTCCGCACTCCAGCATAGCTGATTCAATATGATTGTATACTCTTCTGCAGTTGTTACAGAAGCCTGTTGACCAATCATTCGTTTAAGCCAGGTGTGCAGCATCAGGGAAACACGTAAAACATGCAGGACATATACGCTCCATATAATGTCATTTTTGCTGCTTCAACTTATAACTCGGTTTCATGAAGTGCACAAATACATGTTGAAAATATTCTTCATGATCTGTGGATATCTGTTGCTCCCCCAGAAGCTCTCAGCCGTTTCTCTGATTATTGCTCTGGCTGGTTTCCTTACTGACAAGGTATTGCAAAGTCAATGTGATTTCCTGAGTAGAAGTGAAGGTCGTTTGTAATCAGTTCAGTCTGTAGTGAATTCTAATAAAAGACGGTGGGAATGTCAGCAGCATATGTTGAAAAACACAACCTCTTGCAAAGAAATCCTTTTTTGTTATTTAAAGAAACAATTTTTAGAGGCCAGTAAAAGCATCGAAAGTCACTGGTTTGTTTCCATCAAGGGCTTACGTATAAGATTCATGTGGGATTAAAATGTTTTATTAACTGGTACTCATTACAAGAAAAATCTTTTCATGTAGACATATAGTCACATACCACTTTTTTCATACAGTACAGTAGTAATTATGAGTGTCAGGGAAGTCGGGGCTTTCTTAGTCCGTAAATTTTATAACTCCAGGACTGTACAATATGTTACAATAAATATGACTTAATGTTTTCCACTAACTATTAATAACCCCTTCCATATAAATACTCAATCTTATTTACAGCCTGTGACTTCATAGAATCATTAAAAATTAATTTTACAAAAGCTAATTAGGACATAATGAAGCTTCCAATATTCTCGACTAGATGGTCTGTTAGTCTCTGAACCTTTTAGCTGAATGCCAAATTTCTACTCTGCTTTTTCTTTGCTGGAATCAGCCACTGCCTGTGGAGCAGCAGTGGGAGGACAGGTGGCAGTGGCAGCATTAAGAGGGGGGGCAGGAGGAAGTGGATCAGGGTCATCGATGAGGGCCAGTCTTCTCTCTCGCTCCTTGATCACTTGAATCAGACAGTAGGTCACAAACATCACAATGACGGTAGTTATAGGGAAGCCTGGAGAAAGGAGAAGTTATAAATTCAAAACCATATAAAAAAAATCACAAAAATCATTTTGTTGCTAAAATAAGAGATGCACCAAGAAATGAGCTGGTTACTGAAATTGGCCTGAATGTCCTTAAACCACCGCTGATCAGGAAGTTACTATCAGAAAATCTAACAGGGAACACTTACCTAAGAAAAACCAGATTGCACCAATGATGGATGTTGTTACTGCTGAACTCAAAGTTTTGGAGTTAAGTGTTTGAAAGTAAAGTCAGAGGAAACACAGATTGAGGAAGTTTTTTAAAAGGACAATTTTCATTCTTTGGTGGCTTATTAGCCATTTATTCAGGCTGCTACCAAAGAGCAAGATGTCAGAAAGTGCTGGTCAATTTGATCATTTGCCATTTTGTGGTTTTAGGCCTTCTTACCTATTTGTAAACAACTACTGTCAAATCAGCCTTTGACACGAATTTCTGACTCAAAAATCCAACATTTTACCAAATTTGTGACTGTACCGTACCAGGTAGCACTCTTCTGTGTTGAAGTTATAACTGCTGGAAGAAGACTCAGACAGAGATCTTTTAGGATTACAGTAGTGGGATATTTAAAAATTAAGACAGAAGAAACAGAAAATATGTAAGTAGACTCAACTCATCTTTTACCTAATGAATGCTGGAAATAGACAACTCTGTAAGAGGGTGAATAAAGGTTGTCATTTTACATTTAGTGAAGCTAATCACTCAAATATGGTGTAAATAGAAGTTTAAAATTACCTAACCATAATCATTTTTGTTTTATTTTTGAAACACTAAAGAGTGAAGAATGTAGGAAAAATATTTTTAGGATGCTATCAATTATAGCTTTTATAGAGATATTGGTATATGCTAAAATCCTTATTGACAGTTTGAAGCTTTACAAAAACTGGAAATTTGAAATCATGCCTGATCGGTGCATCTCCAAGTAAAACTGAAATCACCTTTCAGAAGCAGTCGCTTGGTGACCAACTTGACAAAATCCAAACTGTTCAAAGCCATAAGGTTGTACAGCACAATGCACCAAAAGTTGAACGTGTTGAAGATTGCTCTTATGCGGCGGGACATTGCTTCTGGCATAGCAGCCTGTCAAAAAAAAAAAACACATCATCAACACCTTCATATCTAAAAACAAACAAACAAAATTAAAGAATAAAACTGCAATAACACACCTCAAAGGATGCAAATGGCTCCATGGAGAAGACCTTAGCGGTCCACAGCTCAAAGTTGAGACCAAAACAGTTGAAGAAAGCCCAGAACAGGACGACCTCGCAGGGGCCCAGCCAGAGGATGGTGACTCCATAGGTGCAAAGCGTAGCCACCAGCTCCTCCACCACATTCTCATGCTTTCCACCAAGGTAATTATAAACATACCTGAGGACACAAAAACCATCTGAACCTCCTGCATCCAGCTGGACTAATATAATGAATACTCAGTAAATCTTACTTGCACAACCAGTCATTAATTCCTCTGTCAAAATGCCTACAAAAAAGAAAAAAATGTTTTATGTCATCCGGTTTTCAGTTTTAACCAAAAGAAGGCGAGCTTTGTATGCAGAACTTACGTTTCAGAGAACACATAGAGCATAGTGATGCATTTCGGTGGTTTTGGTGGGTCCAAGTGATCCAGTCTGGACACTGTGTTGATGACTCCGAACATGACAGCTGCTTTTATCCAGTCATAGACGAGGTTGATGTAAGCCAGACCCACTGGAAACGTGCAGGTATATTAGCTTTGTTGCATTTTTGGGAGTGCAGAAAAAATGTCTTCCCTCCATGATAGTAGATAAAACTTTAACAATCACACAAATACTGTGGCACATACCCAAAGCCCAGTCAGAGAGGTGTTTCAGGAGCTTTATGTCAGTGGGGATGGTGAGGATGTACATGAAGTGGAAGAGGACATCCACTACGATAATGACTCCCAAATGGATCAAACCCTGCAGGTTGATGTTCCACATTTCCCTTTCTTTTCTGGTCAGGTCAGACTTATTGGCCTGCAGAGGGCAGCAAAGACATGACACAACCAGTCTTGTACAATACTGTAGCTCAGTTGTCCCGAACCCTGGTCCTCAGACCCCACTGTCCTGCATGTTTTAGGTGTTTTCCTGCTGCTGTACACCCAGCTTAAATAAATAGGCGATTAACAGATTTCAACAGCAGTTGCAGGCATGCAAAGGAGGTAATGCAGTCATTTAAGTCAGCTTTGCTGGAGCAGGGAAACATCGAAAACATGTAGGACAGTGGGTTTTGAGGACCAGGGTGTGGGACCACTGAGCTAGATGATTCTGACTCCTGAAGGTAGTTGGATGCAGTGGATATTAGTTGTGTAAGTGAAAAATGGGATGAATACTAATTCATGTCAAACTTTCAGATTTTTATTTTTATTTTTTTAATATAAGGAAGTCATGAGGCTATTTTTCCACTTTGCAATTCTCTTTGCAGGGCACTGTAAAAGTCTGAAAATACAATAGATAATATTCACCATGAACAAAAATATTAACATGCAACCTGGCCACAAACAATAAAAGAAACCAGTGCCATCTAGTGCACAAAATAGGAAATCCTGAAATCCTTAAACAGTTGAATGACTGTAGTCAATTAAAAGAAACTCACTTGCACATAAAATTTGTCAAATGTCATGATGGGTCCAAAGTAGAAGAAAGGGAGGTAAAAGTTGTACTTGAGCAGCTCTAGGATGCTGTAGTTTCCATCTTTCCGTTCACAGTTTTCCAAAGCAAAACTCACGCAGCGCATGATCGTGAACCCACAGCCTCCATAGAAGAGGACATGCCGCAGCTCAAAGTCTCCTTCCACAAAACCTGCCTGTGCAGAAAACTTACAGTGATTCTGCACACCAATAATTAAATGAGGGACTCAAAGTTTGCCAGCTGTTTCACCTGCCAGGATATGAAAGGTTCACACTTGAACGTGGTGAGGGTGCAGAGACCAGCGACGAAGCAGAGCCAGCGGATTTTCACTAAGGAGATGCTGTAGAGCAGGATGCAGTGGGACAGCATGAGGGAGACATAGGTCCAACCCATGCTGGTCCATACCGCCAGCAGACCATACACCATGTAAACCAAGGACCTGAACTGTAAGAGACATATTACACAGAAAGGCTAATTTGCATTGAAAAGGAGTAAATTTTATGTCTACTTTCTGCTTCTTTTTCTTATTTAAAACTCACCAAATACAGGTTGAGATTAACTAATTAACGTCACGTCAAGACATCAATCCGTTTTCTTATCCTCTTAGTGTTCATGCAGTTGTGATCTGCAGATGCTAACTGATTAAGAATGATCTAAAAAATAAAATATGATTTATGGTAAAGTTTAAGCAACCTGAGGAGCCAGCATGGAGCAGATCTTGGCAAAGAGCACGTGACCAGAGAGGGCGAACAGGATGTGCTCTCTGAAAGTGGAAAACCACATCATCCACTCAAAATCTGCAGTGTCCTGTGGATAACAACGCAAATAATTAATAATATTCCAATGGTGTTAAATAGCACGTCATCACTTACCATTTTTCTCCCAAAGTATCCTGGTTTCACACTGGCTTTAAATGTCTTTCTGTTTACATTGGCTGAAAAACATGACAGCAGGATGGAAGTGAGAATAAAATATGTTGGTGACAAAAATAACGAATAATTGCAAATTTATAATTTAATGTCACAGAACTTGGTTTATCATGACACATATATGTTTCAGTTGTTTTGAACGTATATGTGTTCTTATTAGACTCAAACAAAGGGTTCAACACAGAACAGTTTTCTTTTTGTCCTCTGTGATATTAATAGTGACACCCGATCTACTGAGCATGCTCAGCATAGCTCTGACTCTTTAGCGTCACAGTGAAAAACTAACATACGGGTATACTGCTGATTCTGTTTTGTTTATATGCAAAGTTACTCCCCCATATTTAAAATGTACTTATTTTTGTATTGTTTTTTGGTAATATATGGTATATATATATATATATATATATATATATATATATATATATATATATAGTCTGGTTAGTCCAGCTAGTTTATATTACATCAGCAGCAGTTTATGTCATTTGTTAAGCAAATATTAAGATTTGATTTCATAATGTGTGAGAATTAAATACTAAAATAATCTAAAATTAGCACTGATTGGTGTGTCTATGTGCTTCCAGTTGTAGAAGAGCAAGAATGGCAAATAACATTCTGCTGTGGGAAATAATACCAGAATGTAACCGTTCAGTGCATTTTCAAAAAGGTACAAGTGTCACTTTTCATATTTTTGTAGTTTGTGTTGTCTTTGCAAATAAAACCTAGCACCAGTTTCATTTAAAGTTTATAGTTATTAATAAGATGTGCCAATGAAATATGAAATAATGTGCCAGTAAATACTAATAATATACCAGTGAGTTTCTATATTTTTGTGAAACTAAATAACCACATGCACAATTTTGACACTTGTAAGCACTGTGTGTGTGTCAGCGTAGGATGTCCTTCTCATTCTATCCTGTCTTTTGTTGGGTTATAAGAGCTCATCGGCATACTTACAGCTCGACACTTCAAAGATCCAGCTGGCTGCCCAGAACATGGCCAGACACAGCACGGTGTTGTAGAAGTAGATCTCATACTTAGGAAGTGCAGCTTTGATCCCCATGATGACAATGAGTTTCGGAGGCTAATGAGAAAAAAAAATCACAATCAATGCAGTGTGTTACATATTTAGCTAAACATTATCTCAATTAATGATATACATAGAACCACAGGGTTTCCCCCAGTTGCCAAAACTGAAAATAAAGGACATGACTACCAATCACTAAAGGGCTTTTAACAATTTCTTTTGCTTTCAATCTTGTACGACAGACCTAAATGTTTCAGATCAGTCAACAAATTTCTACAGTAGAGAAAGATTACCTGAGAAAACTTTAAAAAGCAGTTTTCTAATGCTAATTTTATGCATAAAGAAGGAAAAGGCTATCCAAATCGAAATGGCCCCATGTGGAAATATAATCGCACCCCTATTTAATCATGACTTCACAGTGTTTTTTTGTTAGACTTCACTAACCACACCCGGGTCGAATTATTAAAATCATATTAACCTGAAAAGAACCTGTCTGACAGAAAGAAGTAGGCCGAAAAGCTCGAAAAACACTGTATAATCCTCTGATTGAAAAGAAATTCAAAAATTGAAGAGAAATATAGGAACGGCTCTTGGTCTAGAAGAGATAAAAAATCAATTTTAAGGTTTGGGGACTCCTTTCGAGGAACCATTATTCATAAATAGAAAGAACATACTAACCCCAAGCAAAACGCAAAAGGGCCATCTCACATTTGCCAAAGACTTCTGAAAGTATTCTGTGGCAAATGTTTAACTTAATGAAAGGTGTGCATCGCATTACATTTGGCAAAAAACCAACACAAACTTACAAAAAAGGAATATCTTACAGTCAAACATGCTGTTAGTTTGATGGTCTGGGTCTGCTTTGCCACTGCAGGACCTGACAAGCTGCCATAATTGATGGAACCAAAAGGCTCTCTACCAGAGAAGAACATCCAGCCTTTGGTTTGTACATGTACGCTCAACTCCACCTTGGCTATAGGGCAGCAATGCAAAGCAGTTCACTCTAAATAATTCAAAGATGAAAAAAGAAGGTATTGCAGTGGCCCAGTCAAAGTCTGCACTTAAAAACAGTTGAAATGCTGGGACAAAGTTTAGGTCCTCCAAAGTGGCTAACTGAAAACTATTTTCACACACATCTATTCTTTGTCTAAAAAGATGTTTGATCTGATGGATTCAAGTGTTTCCTAAAAGTAAATAGTTTTTCTCAGCTCAGTAGCTGTGAGTTTATAAATGAAAACCTCTTGCTTTGACAGTTCTGATGCATGAATCAGATTTTGGTTCCAGAACAGTTTAAACATGTCCCAACCACCCTATGTGTTGTTCTGCCTTCAGGTTTCTCAGCAGTGGATTAAACCTGTTCAAGTCCTTGCTTTCCGTTGAACCTGCCACAAGCTTCACCTTTAACCTGGTGCCTCAGAAAGTTGGAAGCCAGATCACGGAATAACCACACACCCAACTTCACAGTGCTTCAAACTGTCTATTTCACTGCAGACATTTTTGGGTAAATCAACAGGGAAACGCAGGGTGTGAAAGCCAGGGTTGAATCCCAGTTGCATCATTTTCAGGTTTTACCACACGGTAACGACTGACCAGCACGCAAGAGTGGAAGGGCTTTCTGCAGGTTCAAATGGAAAAACTGGTTTTATTCTGCCTTTAATTTATTTTGTAAGCAAAACTGTTTGAGATTAATGTGGGAACAAAGGTTCAACACACCTGAATCAAATGACTGAATCACCTCCTCAATATGCAGTTAAGCTCTCCAGAGTTCTGATGACCTCATTATTTAACTCAGGTGTTTTGAAGCAGAGCCACATCTAAAGGTGGGAGGAGACCGGACATTGAGGCCTCGGTTTGAAGAGCCCTGTTTAAATGTGTTTTCTCAAGACAAAAGTCAGAAAATGTTCATGCTTCCTCTTAGTGACAAACTTTATGAAGATGTTGGTGTCATTTTCCAACAGAAATTGGTAATTGCTCAAAGAACCTAGGAAGATGAGGGAAATCAGACCCAACAATGCAGGCGAGCTGAAGGCTTCTAATAAAGTAACTTGATAGAAGTTACTTTAATAGAGTAACTTCTACAGAGTAAGTTTTTGATTTAGTTAGCTGCAAGCCAACATTAGAATAAATATGTAATAAATAAACATTGTAAGCTTTTGGCTTTGAAATTACTCAAATAAATTAACTGCAGGGATTTTATCATGTGCTATAGAAATGCAGGAAATGCATTGATATTCTTTTTTTCTAAAAGTAGCATGAGGATAACATGGACTGAATACAATAGGGAGAGTGTAATGTGTCAACAAAGTGCAGCTGTCTGCTATTTTTAACCAGACAACTCTACAGTTAATTCATGCACTGCAGCAGCAATATATGCTGGACACAATAAACTCATAATGCTTTGTATTAACCTGGACTTTCAGTTTGGATTTTCAGTGTCACAAAACGTAAATGTGAAGTTAACCCTCCCCCCCGGTTCAGTCCCCACATTGTCTTGTTAGACAGCCTGCTGTTCAAATGCCACACGGTCACACAGTTCAGTTTGTCCTCACCACCTGTTGTGATACTGACCTTGAATGCAGCAGTCCCAAGAGGTTTCCACCAAAGTTTAAGTTTGGACAGATGGATGAAAACTCAAGTTAAAACATGGAGAAAGAAAATGAAAGAAATGTCAGTTTTGTGTGGTGGTCATCCACAGAGCGCAGGGTGGACAGTGGGTCCCTCTGACTCCCTGAGAGGGAGCTGCCGCTGGTTAAAGGTGACATGATGTATTTATACTTTGACCATTGACAGCAGGGGTGGGACAGGACTTCTAAATCGGTGTAATAGACTGTAGGCCATGTGATAATACAAGACGGTTTGTCAGCTGAGCAACAGATATTCAGCATTTCTCCATTTCTTGTATGTATACAATTTGAGAGGCTTATGTAGAAGGTCACCAAAATCATCTGGCGCATAACTGAAGCAGTGCACACTGTCAAAACTGTCTATAGTTATTGCATTAAATGAAAATACATGTTTGCCATTTCCCTCACTGCCAAATCTGCTTTAGGAAGGTTTAATCCTGTTGCAATTTTGAGTTTCAGTATTGATATGCATGTCTCAGATTCTGAAAGAAACTGTGAGCATGTTAACCAGCAGGCAGTGCCGACTAGTGGCGTTTGGTGGTTTTAAGTACTGCAAAAGTATTCTTTTTTTTTTTCCTTTTTCCCCATAAACTTTAACATATTTTATTAGGATTTTCTGTGACCGATCAGCACACAGACATGTACACTAAAGCATGGTGTAGACTTGTATTTGGTGTATTTAGCTCTGTATCCTGCTGACCCAGACTTGGAGACAGTTTAGGCTCAGGAGTTAAAATGATTAAGGGGGTGACAGAATGACTTTCCTATATTTTATTTTTAGATGTACCAGTATTTAAAAATCTTACCAAAGTCAAATCTTATTTTCAATAAGATAATCTGTAAATATCTGGTCTGACTACTGATTTCATAAAAGGCTCTTATTAATCTGGGACCTTCTTGGTTTCAATTCACTTTATATTTACAGTTCTACTGGGGGCGGTAGTTAATTGCAGAACTAACATTAAAACTTATAATTCCCAACTTTTAAATAACTTTACAGAAAACCCTTAAACCACAGGTGTCCAGGAAGTGCTGGCTGCTTTTATTTCAACTTGTTAAATATCGATTCATTCTGGCTGGAATCTTGAACAATGAAAGTCTTTCACTGATACCCTGATTACATTTTTCTCCCTTTTGAAAGAACAAACTGTCAAATATAGATGCAAAGTTGTTCACTGACGACATCCTGTGCAGGTGTTGCATCAACTCTTAGATAAACAACATTTTAGTGACTGAAGTGGGATTGGTCCACCTGTGTGGCTCATCACAACATAACTGCAGGATTCTTCTTGGTGGTGCGTTTGCATTGAGTCTGAAATATTTATGGAGCTGCTTGCAAAGGAAATGCGAGCTCTATTCCTCAATCGTGTCCTTTTTACTCGTCTCCTGTCCTTCAAAGATGGGATACTCGCTTTCCACTTCTGCCCAGGTCAGGGTGCCGTTGGCCAAATCGCGAACAATAACTGGCAACTTGTTAACCTGAAGAGGAATGGGGGAGAAAGGCATTAATAGATAAAGCTATAATGATTTTGTAGGAAGTGTGTTGATCATATAGATGACAAAGATAATTCGAGCAATTACAAAAAAAGCAGTTTTCAAATGAACTACTTTGTGATGGGGGGGGGAGAACTATATAAACCCACATGACCTAACATGGTAACTAACCACCTCTAACTGCTTATTATGGTGCTTTAGCTTTACACCAAATATATAATGAACCAATTGAAGCAGACGTTGACAGGAAAAAAAAAAACGCGAATGGTTGCTGTACCTCAGCCCTGATCTGCCTCATTGAATCACGGTCCCTCAGTGTGGCCGTGTGGGGCGTCTTGTTCACCGTGTCAAAGTCAATGGTGATGCCGAATGCCACACCGATCTCATCTGTCCTAGCGTAGCGCCTCCCAATGGATCCGGAGGAGTCGTCCACCTTGTGTGACACGCCATTTTTGGTCATGGCCTCAGCTAATGTGGAGGAACATAGGAATAGTGGGTAAATATGCTGAAAAACATCGGTTCTTTAAGGGTGAAAATTAAAATATTAGGAAGGCACTTACATAGCTCCTTGACGAAAGGCATGAACTCTTGGTTTTGGCTCAGAGGTAAGACAGAACATTTGTATGGAGCTACAGTCGCAGGAAAGCTAAAGTACTGTAAAAAGAAACATATGATAAACAAAAAGAACAGAAAAAGCTCTGACTTTGAAGAACACGTGGCAAAAATACTTTTTAAATATATAGTAAATATAGGTTTTAAAAAAAAAAAATAAACGCAATATCAGCCATTGAAAAATCCATGGTTGAAGAATGTATTTAACTGATTCAAGAGCCCAAAAACTCACTTAAATGTTGTTTTAGCAAACCATTCCATAAACTCCACTGGAAGCCATAGTGACATGCACAAAATAAGAATAATAAAACCTTATCAACTAGATTGTTGTAGTAGTTTGACAGCAGTATTTAAAACTAATGGAGAAATGAAAGTGTTACACAATTCACCCACTCTGGTAACTTAACTAAACCTACCGTTCTCTGCTCATCGCCTTCTCTGATGTGGAATGTGTGTTCAAAGATGGTGTACATGATTCTACCGATTCCAAAGGAGGGCTCAATGACACTGGGGACAACTTCCTCCACTGCAGTTGAAGGGAAATGCAAGCTATAACATTTGATGACTGGTAAATAATCATTTTTATTCCTCAAAAGTCAATCTCACCATGCAAGGTCTTCTGGAATCTCTTTACACCGACCATGTCCTTTGTGAGTTTAAAAGTCTTCCCTTCAGTCTCGATTGTGAACTCTCTGTAGAGCAGAAATAAATCATTGACACTATGTGAAAACTATCAGTCCTATAAACATAAGAAATTCACTAACCCATTATCATTCAGCAGCTGTTCCTGCTCTGCAATGAAGCATTCGTCACACACCGCCAGATATTCCATTGCTAACTTAGCATCCTTTTTATAAGCCTTCCCAATTGCTCCTTTGTTGGGCTCAAACTGGACGACATTAACGGTTTTGTGCAGAGAGGTTAAAGGCAAATACAATTAACAGGAAAAATACTAACACTAGTAGTATGTAAACCAGTAGTTTAAAGGATATAGGCTCTTTCAGAGGTTTCTCGGCAACTAGCGGGACCTTTGTGGCTCTTGCATGACACTTCAGATCGTAACAAGACCGGTCAGCACAGCCCACGATCTCAATCCAACCCTACAAAAAATGATGTGTTAAGCAGCAGAACTAGAAAAACTGCATTAGTCTGAAGTTTGCACTGAATTGGAGCTTACGTAGGAGGTCTTGGTTTCAGCATCCCAGCAGTCACAGGCGTAGTGAGCCATCTCGTTGTCCATGTGCTGTCGGAAACGCAGTTTATCTTTGGCAACACCGACTTTCGTAAGGTAGAGGTAGATCCTCCCAATGAAATATCCCAGGACAGAGTTATTAATCACTCCCTGAAGAAAGCGATAAAAAAATAAATCAGTTTCCATTTTAGATGGCAAGTAATATCACGCTTCTACAATGGACAAGAATCACAGATATTTACTTGTTCCACAGCGTCTCCCAGCCTCATGATATGGGCTGACTGGCCGCTTGTCTGGGCTTTGGATGAGTATAACATGATGTCCAGGTCTGCCACACTGGAGAATTTAGGATGGACCTTCTCATTTGGGTCCACAAAGTGCTCGATCTCAGCCATGGTGAACTCCCTACACAGACAGGGTAGCAGGCACATTCCAGTTTGTTCTCTCCATCAAAATGCACAACCATCAGGGTTAGAAATTTCCATGTTAAAATTTCATAGAGATCCAGAGTTAGGCCTAAAAGACGGATAGATAAACGCAATTTCTGAATAAGAGTGTATTAAAAATTGCCTGGAAATTAAGTAGTTTACTCTTGTCGTCTTCTTTCATTATTATCCAGACCTCCAAAGATGCTTAAATCCAATTCCAGACTTGATTTTTTCCCCACCCTACAACCCCAAAGAGGAATTCTGAGGATTGCTCACCTAACTCGAATGAGTCCAGAGCGAGGAGAGATTTCGTTCCTGAAGGAGTTTCCGATCTGAGCAGCGGCAAAGGGAAGTTTCCCCTGGTTGAACTCTAGGAGGCGCTTAAAGTTGAGGAAGATTCCCTGAGCAGTTTCAGGCCTCAGATAGCTGGAAATATACATCATATTCAGAGATTTTACAAAAGAACAAAAAACATTGCAGACTGTCCCCACAGTTTAAATGCTTTAACACACCCTGGCATATTCCCTCCTGGTCCAATGGATGTCTGAAACATCAGATTGAAGGAGATGGGAGCGGTGAGCTCATTTCCTGTGGTGGGAGACTTGACGTTGTATTTCACAAAAAGGTCCGTCAGCTCTTGTTGGGAGTAGTTGTCCAACTAAAAGTGGTTTTAAAAACAATAATAATCTGGTCAGAAATTATTTGCTCACCGAGAAAATTATATCTTTTTGTGGCACTGACCTGAGTGATGACACTGTCCATCTCTGCCTTTTTCTCAGCTGCACATTTCTTATCAGACATGAGCTTCTGGAGATGAGCTGCAGGTGAACAAATAAAGCAGTAAAGTTATGATTAAAGACAACTATTACTGACCAGTTTACAAGATGAAAAATGTTAAGCACAGTCAGTAAACCATTAAAAGAAGAATCTATTAGTTTTAATTCCTAATGAGCCAAGAGTTCACTTTTAATAACTCATCTCTTAACCTTAAGTAGTGTTTTTACCTTTCAGAAGGTGGTCAGCCCTGAAGCATTCGCCATTTTTGAGATCTTTCACCATATAGTCTGCAAACTTTTCCACATGTCCAGATGTCCTGGAACAAAACACAACAAGAATGAGCTTCAAGGAGGAAATTCAAACCAAAGTCAAGTGTATCTGCAACCGGGCTATGGAGCACTGCTGTAGCTGCAGGTTCCATGCATAAAATCGCAGAAGTTCATATGCGCCCGTCAATAAAAACCTACAGCTCAGCACTTTTAGCCGACTCTAGGAACCACAAGGCGCCTTCAGCAGAGGAAGTGATTGAATACAAAACAACATTTTCTGACTTTAGTCACAGAAAAAAAAGTCAAATAACCGATTTGGCTTATTCTGTAGATTACATCAAGGCATACAAGATGAAATGTTTGAATTTAAAATGATATGCCTGCACTTCAATTCAGCTTATTAAGAGACATAAATCAGATAGATGTGCAGAAGTAATCGAAAACATTTCTGTTGCATGAATAAGGCTTCCAGCACTGCAACAGTGCACCTACTTGAGGACAGGCTCAGGAGTCAGCATGGTACAATCGATTTCCAGGATCTGCTCCTCCTGGATGAAGTGCTGCCTCCACATCTGCAGGATGTTGTTCTTCAGGGCACAGCCAACAGGGCCAAAGTCATACAGGCCGCTCACACCTGAGGAACGGTTACCAATCAGAAACACAAATATAATCTTTTTTTTGACCAGCTAACACCATTTCACTGAATTCTTTAACATTTTTTAATTAGAAAACCTAACAGATTTCCACACAAATGTTCCCACTATTTTTAGTTTGTTTATCTTCACTTAAAAATACAAACATCACTAAGAATTTCTGCAGACTAGCTTAGATTGAAGAACCAGCAAAAGCCAGACACTAACTGAAGAACACAAGGTATCGAAAGGAAGAACAGCATCAGTTAAAAGAAAGATCTCAAGAAAAAGAACGAAAAGTATGCAAACATCATTTAAGCGTTTTCATCCCAAAAAAAAAATTACAGTTCTCATAATAATGATTAAAAAAAACTAACAATTGCCCACTCTACTAGTAGCTGTATAACACGTTACCTCCATAGATGGCAAAGGCCTGATCATAGAAGAACCGTCTCTTCAGGGTGTCCTCCATCTTGGTTCTGTCAACAATATCATCTTTGGGTTGCAGCGACAGCTCCTGTGAATGTTACACCACCTTTTTATGTCAGAGTGTTGTACACGTACAAATGCTAGAATGCAATCTAAGCTGCTTAACGAAACAAAAAGGATCAAAACAGTTTATACGTGAACCTAAAGTAGAACAGTGTAAGACCAGATCAAGCAGCATGTTGCAGAAATCAGATGGTTGTTTAATAACTACTGTTTGTATCATAGGCGTTTCTATAAGAAATGTCTCTTGGTGAACTGGTGATAATTTCACATTTGAGCAAAGTGGAGATGATCATCCAGGTTTACTGAACGCACACTCAAAAGCCCAAAACTATTCATACTGTGAAACAGATTGCATGAGATTTGAAGGTGAATTTGTAAACATAGAGTAATTCTGTTGAGTGCATTCTGATCAAAATCAGATCAAGATCACAAGTGATTTACCTTGGCCTCTAAAGTCCTCTTCCTTGTTTTCAATTCTGCGACGGCTTTGGTCACATCCACATCAGGAGCTCCTTCCTGTTTCATTTTGCGTACCAGGTCCCCCTGTGGAAAAGAATTAGAGCAAACCCCTGAGACAGCTACAGGCGCCACTGGGCTCCAGTTTGGGCCTGTTTTACAAAGCTAAAGGCCGATTATAGATGTGGAGTTTTGGCACCAGCACATCAGCCTCCTTTCTGCACCCCACCCTGCAGCTAACTACTGTCTGCAGCTGCAGGAGAGGCTCAACGTGGCAGACAGCACATGATTGTCGGCTAGCAGCAGCTAGCTTCGGTAGCTGCTTATGCACTGACAGTTTGTATCAGGCGGTATATACACAAGTGTTATATTGTTAAAACTGAATTGTACGGGGACGTTCTGTTACCTAATAGTGAATAAAAGCAAATAGATCAGCTGTACCTGTTCTTTGACTGCCTGCCTCAAAGGGGCGAGAATCTCCTCAAAGTTGCCGTCCCCCATGGTTTGTCCTTCCGTGAGCTGCAGCCAGAGGCTCCTCTGCTTCTTACTACACAGGCAGACCGAGGCTGAAAACGGCCTTCTTTCGGGCGGATGGCGGAGAGACAACCGGACGAAGCGGGCCGTGAATAGCGGACAGAGGGAGGGAATCTCAGCGGTGGTCCTCAGCAGAGCTGATGCAGCGCTGCGGAGAAGAAGCATGGACCGGTGAACCGCAACCACAGGAGAATGATGAAATCTCTGGAAATAAGTAAACACCGCCTACAGCACGGGCGCGGCACTTTCGCTACAAATCACACCCAATAACAAGGAATCCATCTGCAGATTCGATGAAAACTGTAGTACTTTTTTAAATTTCTACTAAAATTACGAGGGGAAAAAATCTAGTAAAAAATAAAAGTCTTCGGGGTTCAAGTCCAAAACCGGTTGTGGAGAATATATTCGTTCAAGATTGCTTAAAAGTAACATGCATAACAAATACAAAAATGTTTTGTAACAGGTGGCACCACCAGGTGTCGCACCCTCCACAGCCTGAGCTTCCATTTATCGATATCGACTGATATTGAAGGATACCAACTGATATCGATAATGGCCAGATGAAACATTCGATCCATCTTTGGGAGACATTAACAAATGTCCTTCAGAAGACCTGATAAAGTATACCAGATGACTTTAAAAGGCTTCAGGGACCTGTGGCTGTTTGGAGGCCAAATTTTAATGATCAAGAGACAACTGAAGACTCTTCTATTGTACAATCAGTGCCAACGTACTGCCTTTTTTATAGGATTTTTTTAGCACTACTGTCACAAGACAGGAAATGGACAGAGAAAGAAGGAGGAAGACATGCAAGCAAGGACCTCGGGGTCAGGAATCGAACCCAGGACTACTCCCCAATTATACTTTTTATCATATTGTTGTCTTTTACTAAGCTTTATGGATAGTTTTTTTTCTGCGAAGATTATGTTTGTGTTATAGTCAGATGTTTGTTTTGATTCCAGGTTATTTTGAAAACATTGTTCTTTTGTAGAATATGCAGTAACTGCTTTCAGTCACTAGAGGGCACTGAAAACAAACTGCTCAGGCTCACAGATCTTTCCTTTGAGCGCTGCTGCAGACTTTTGAGGTGAAAGTTGAACTCATACATTGCAGTTTAAGGTGAAATTTGGAGTAAAGTGAAGTAGAAATGCTGAAAATTACTGGATCCAAATGACATATTTAACTGGTTCGAATCCCAGATTCAAACTTGAAATGTACAATGCCTTCAAAGTACCTAATGAGTATATCAACTCCATCTGTTTGTAATTGGATCTTTTCTGACTTTTATACTTTTAAAAACCGCCGTTATGTTCTGCTTGTCAGTCTGTCACATCAAATCACTGTGAAACACACATTTACAGGTTATTGTTGTAACAAACAAAATTAGGAAAACTTCAAAATACATGAACTCTTGTCCAAGGAGTTGTCAGTTATCATTTCCAGTACAAGTAATGCAATGACTGAAAATTATTTTTAAACAAAACAGAATCTCTACGCTGTAGTTCTAGTAGTTCTTTACTATCACAATAAAATATATGAATACCATCAGCGGTGAAAATGCGGTGGTCAGGTGATTAGCTGATTATAAAATCGCAAACATTTAATTCCTTATTTATTGTATCTGCAACCTGCATCATGCAGTGAAATTCTGTATGTCATCAGATTTCTATTATCTGTCCAGTCTGGGCAGACTCAGTAACCTGAGATGGATTGAACATGATTGTGCAAAGTAGCTGAGAGAGCTGTGTCGTGGTGTCAGTTGTACAAATACACCATTGTGGGCCACCAGGACACAGCCACTGACCCACATTGAGAGCAACATGTCGGCAAGGAGATTACACACTAATTATGAGCAGCATCAACAGATGACAGCCCGCACCTACCACTGTTTCCCTTCTGTCCGTACGCCATCATCAGACACTCATTTCCCAGGTGGGGTCCTTTGGGGCGATGTGTTCCTGGGCTCCATTAAAGGGAACAGCTGATGTGACTAGGGAAGGCTAGTGAATGCGTCACCACTGGCAGTGGACCAGAAAACCACTTTATCTCCCCTGCTGTTATTCTACAGCCCATTGAGGCTGAAGCTGTTCAAGTCCTGCTTGTTTCATAGGGGATTAACAGGGTAAACGTCTTAACATTGATTAACACTAATGTTGTACACTAATTTAGAAATGATTTCTGTCTGAAGACATGTTAATTTGAAACAGTATAGAAGCAAAAGACCAATGTCTAACGAAATGCCAGTGATCAAAATTTATGGCTGGACACACAAATAAAAAATCAAGTCTAGCATTCAGAATAAAACAGTATTTAAAATCTTTTTTGAGGTCCAAGAAAAATAGTTGCCTTTTTACAGATTTCTTACATTTCTGCTATTTTCTTACGCTTGACTGTTTCAGATTGTAACGTAAAATCAAGGATGAGCACAGTATTTGTGAAATGCAGTTCTAAAATTTATAATTTCATTTACCGATAAAGCAAGCTGTCCAACCTAATCTGAGGGTTAGATTAGGTTGGTAAAAAGATTACTTTTTCTATGTGAAAAAGTAATCACTCCCTCATCATGATAATTGGATGGGTCGCGCTGGGGGGTGAGAACTGCTTGCTCTAACAGTAAATAAACTTTACGTGCTTTGGGGACATTTTTGCCTCTCTCTTCTTTGCAGAAAGGTTTTAATTCAGCCACATAAGAGCAATTCATTGTTCCACTAATGACAGCAATTTATCATGTTTGACTGTGGCATAATGTTTTACAAAACTTCTGTTTCTTTTAAGCCATACGTAAAAAGACACACACCTTTGTTTATATGATGTTTTATTTCTTAAGACCTTTTACCTTACTTAATGGTGTCAGACAGGTTCTCTAACCATTTTATCTTTCAGATCAGTCAGTAATCAGGTGTGTGCGACAATTGAAATTGAATTAAGTTTTCAAAAAAATGCAGGCAATTCATTAAGCTATGATTTAACAAGGGGTGATTACTTTTTTCACAAGGCTTAGTTGGTCTGGATAACTAATTTACACCGTCAACATCTGATTTAGCTTCGATTAATGTTTTTTTTTGTTTGTTTCTGGGGTTGAACTTATTTTTAATTACATTGGTTCAGTAGTTATTTACCATCTTAAACAACTTCACGGTTTCATCAATAATTATTATTGTTTTTGACCTTCAGATGCTTCAGATGGTTGTATCTGCGCATTTTTCAAAATCTTGCTTAAAATTCATTTGTGCTCATTTACAGAGCAGTTGAAGGAGAAAAAATATTTGGGGATTGTCCTGTTTGGTTATGCAGTGTAATGCGAAATCCTTCAGACACTATGGTTAAACATCTGCAGTTTCAAAACTTTTTGAGACTCCAACAGGTTTTCTTTCTGGATGCGCTTCTCCAATAATTGTGCCCATCAAATCTGACAACCCTGTAACTGCTGAATAAACTTATTTGCTGATTGTATTTAGTTAAACTACAAACAGGACTTATACCTTACTCCCACTGTTCCAAAAAGACTAGTTTTGTTGGGTAATTATAATTCCTGTATCAGTAATTAGGTGAACTCTGAAGGCAGCTGATCACAATAGATTCTGCTTATGCAGAGTAAAAGGCGGAAAATATAAATGCACGCCACACTTTTTAGCTTTACATTTGTAAAGAAAAAAAAACCTTGAAAACCAAGAAAAATTTCCCGTCTTCACAATTATACACTACTTTGTGTTTGTCTTTCACGTGCAGAAAAGCTCCAGTATACGTTGAAGCTTCATGTTGTGACTTGAAATGTTTGAGAAACTTCAGTGGTTATGGATACTTTTGAAGGGCACTGGAAGTATCTAAACATTATCTTCAAATATAAATGAATTAAAGTATTTATCAGCTCACTTTTTAGTCAGAAAAATTTCACATTAAAAAAAGAGGGAGTCGGACAAACAGGCTGTTATTCAGCATGCACTTTACTGTATCATAGCCACGCTGGAGGCGCGTTGTTGTGGAGCGCAAGCCTGTGGCAGGCAGAAGGACGGTCGCCATCTCTGGGTAAACACTGTAACCATATTACGCAGTTGATATTGTAGTGTGTGGACTGAAGCCGGAGCGCACAGTAGCAGCAGCAGCAGCAGCTACAACCGCGGCAGAAGGCGGGGGCTATGCTGCCCGCAGCAGCAGCAGCGACCACAGAGGACACATACGGCGGCTTCAGAGCAGGACTGACGCTTGTGTTTGTCTCTTGCACGTCGGAGCTGTCACTTCACGTCTGAAAGCGATCCTTGGTGCGGTTTCATCTCCCTGAACTGTTTTTTTTTTTTTTTTTTTTTTTTTCTCCCCCTCCAATGTTTTTGAGCGGATGGGACTTGCACGGTTCCAGTGAAATGGGATTTTAATGGTGCACGTAGCAGCAGCCTGTGCACAGCCGGGGGACCGTAGCTGTAGCAGCGCGCCCGGTGATGATCGCCGAAGAATAAAGCGGTGCAGCCGAAGGTGCGCAACATCTCGTTTCCATGGACAACACGTCCATAATAACACAGGTTGCAAATCCGAAAGAGGAGGAGAGCATCTCATCGAGTCAAGATAAAGGTAAGCCCGTCCAGAAATGTCCATTGACACAATGTGTTCTTTTTTTTTTTTTGTTGGTTTGTTTTTATGGCGTTTGGTTATTTATTTCTGGATTCTGCTGTTTGCACGGCGACAATCTGTGCAGATCTGTAGCCCTCCGTGCAAAGACGAATCTACGGACCGCAACAGCAAAACAGGATCGACGTAAAATCCTCCATTGTTTGGGTGAAGCAGGGAAACATTACTCACCAAAACCTGCCTGTTTACCCCCAATTCGGCTGGGAGTGCGCTGCAACTTTGCTATGGCTTTATTTCGTTGCCACCACGCACACGTTTAATTTAACTCAATTAAATCAAGTATATTTTCCCCCCCTCAAGTGTGAGGGTTTACTACAGGGGGGCGGGTACAACATTACCTTCTCCTTTACACTGCTCACAAATACATGCCAGCATCAACAGGAGTACAGATCTGCCACTACTATTGGGAAACTAACGCAATGAATTGATCGAAATTCACGGGAACATATTGTGCTTTGCTACGCCTGTAACCAGGGGCGCCCCTAGAAACTTTTCTAAGGGGTGGCCAGATGGTGACCGCTGCTAATCTTGAGGCAGCATTTCAAAAGTCACAACAGATGTTATTTATTTATTTATTTATAAATAAACTGCAGCTAAATGTCTTCAAATTGGCAATAGTGGCAAACCATTAAAAACTAAACAGATATTACAGTAAATTCATTAAACATAAATAAGATAAATTGTGCAGCAAGCTGAAATACATCAAGCACCCCGATAGAGAAATAAATGAATAAGGCAGTGCATGTTCAAATATTTACCATCTGCTGCTGCTGCAAAAAAGAACATAAGCATCATCAGTTCTGTTATAATATACTCCTTGAGGAACAGTCGCTGTATAAACGTCAACCTCCACCTGCATGAAAAACAGCAGCTGAGTAGCTTCTGTGCAGATCACAGAAGCTGAGAGACAGCACATTTATTTCTATTTCTGTGCAACAATTGCTGTAAAGAGACTGATGGCAGATCCTCCTCATAAGTCAACATTTGAAGTTCGTTTATTAGCCAATGGTCATAACAAAGCAGTTTACGAGTAACACAGGTTTACTTAGTGGCTGACATTCCCTCATTAGCACCCATCCCAGCGAGCCGCAGGGTGCTGGGAGGCCAGAGGGACCACAGTGTCCTGCTACACTCACTGCTCTCCTTGGAGAAAAAGGTCACCTCTTGGTATCATCCAACCTCTGAGCAGCTCTGACATACAGCATTTTGAATCACTGTAACCGCCCTAATTAAGACGACATCTCCTTTATGGCTCGTAAAGATAAGCCAGTCAGAATTTTGTGGCCAATTTGAGATAATGGTTTATGCAGCATTTGTCCTGTGGAGGATGATCTTTGGAGTATTCTGTTTTAGACAAAATTTTTTTTAAAATATAATACGAGAAGATTTGAGCGCACACAGACACACCACATGCATATACACATATATATTTATGTATTTACGTACACACATCACTTACTTCACTGAATGAAACACAGATCGCACAGAGAAGGATGTTATAACACTTTTATTTCTGCTAATTATATTAGCATATTACATTTAAGATAATTTAAGATTAGAATATTACATCAGACCAATAAAACCATTGTTTTACTTTAATAGAGAAATGCATTCTTAGTGAAAACGTTATTTTCAAAAGTGCTTTTGATTTGATAAATTGGCCTCTTCGGGTCACGTATCCCAGTTTGCTGAGATGTTCTTGTGTGTAACAGATGGAAGATATGAAACAAAGCCTTGCTCTCTCTCACTGTCTTCCAGCATGAGTGACATGTAACAGTATGTTGTAGGAAATACAGTTTCTCTTTAAAGTATATGTATATTTGTGCTTATAATGACTTAATTTGTAAGAATGTTACTGGTTTTAAAAACTGCTAATTTGATGGGGGGGTTTGTACTAACAATGTTCTCACTAAAAGGTGCTGCTGTTTACCTGGTAGTGCTGAGATAAAATGTGTTCACTGACTAGAAAAATTAGGATTTTGGGTCTATTGATCAGTTGGTCAAATGAAAAACACTTTTTATTCCAATCAAAAGCCATGTTCATGGATTGTTTTACTTGACTAAATACATTTTAAACTAAATCTAATTAGGCAAAGTTTTTTGTGTAATCTTTTTTCTATTCACAAAATGTTTGTTTATTTAGAACTCCAAAGTCTTGATTTGCTTGCTACCCCATTGTTTCCAATTTTCCTCTCCAAGGATCTCATTGTAATTAATGTAATTCCACCTAAAACAATCGGCAACAGAGAATGGAGAACTTTGTGCTATTCAAATGTTTTTTTTTTCTCTTTTCTTATCTTATTTTATTGTCTAATTCAGAATTCCCACACTTTGGTCAGAGCATTTGCTCAACTTGAACAGTGAATCCCAGATGGTATGTGAAATCTGATAATTAATCTGGAGGGATCAAATCCGGGTTCAGCCGCTGACCAGAAACGACTTAAAACACTGACACACACTGTGCCTGCTCGAACGACTGCTATTTCAGATACACATTAATAGCTTAATTCATGATCACTTTCAATCATGTTGCTGTGCAGAACAAAATGAAAGCCAATTACAAAGATGTGTTTAAAGTTGAGTAATGCTAACACCATTAGCAAAAAATACAGTAAAACAAAGAGAAAGATAAAAAGGAGAACTACAGTAAATACGCTCAAATTAAAAATAAAAAATAACAAAAATACATTAAAATCATGACAGATATGAGTCTTTCACTTTGACTAAAAATTCATTAAACACTGGTTACTTAATTACTTACAGGTTAATATTTGAAAGGAAACTTGGTGTACGGCTTTAAAGCACACCCCAACCTTAAGCTAAGTTCAACTAGAAACATGCATCTTTGTTTTTATGTCAACTTTAAGACACTGTTGACTCATATAATTCCTAAGGCCTTTAGCCAGTACAGTCATACCTCGTTTTAACACACACTACCTAATACTCAAGCCTATAATTAAAGTGTCCACTGAGGAATGGTGTTATGTAATAACTGGTTGTGTTATGGTACCACATAATTATACCAAAACATTCAGGTGCGGGCCTTTTAATTTGGCTTGTGCATCCCGAAAGAAAACATAATACATACCTTGTGGCCTAGCAATGATGTCATTGCCCAATGTGCAAGTGTAATGTGCATGCTCTCCACTTTAATACTTTGTTTATTTGCGTATTAGTACGGTAGTATTACAGTGCCAAATACATTTGGTGAAAACAAATGTTTTCATTCACCAAAACGAATGTTTTCATTTGTTTTGGTGAATGAAAACATTTCACAAATCGATGCCATATTTATGAAGAAATAAAAACAAACATAAACTTAGATTTGGAAAATTGAAATCCTTCTGCAATTGTTTTTGAAGTTGGTTCCCTTTGCGGTTTGCCCACTTGTATGTATGAAATGTACTAGTCCAACACTGGATATGTTGTACAACAAGTCATTCTGTAAACTCATTCGGAACATTTGTACTCACTATGATTATGTCATGAAGTGCGATTGTAGTGGAGGTGAGGCAGAGGCAGGAGACCCAGGATGAAATGAATAATGGAATTTAATAATGAACTGAACAGAAACAG
>CAEFZX010017819.1:0-13369 GCA_903066825.1 Alfaro cultratus
TCGTGCAATGCAGGATTAACAATGCAGGCATGTCACACGTTGGCCCTCTTCAGTTTTAGGATTAGAGCGGTGGAAAGTCAGTTGTTCCTGATGCCATGTCACTTTGTTCTAGGTGATAACTATTTGGCACCAGCTGACTGCTCATCTTTGTCTTCCCTATGGCTTCTTACTTTATCTTTCTTTTCCTTTCTGAATAATTTGTGTCTTCCTTTGTCCTATTGTCAAGTTTTTTTTTTTCTTCAAGCAGATTGATCTGAAAGAAAGGAAAAAGTGGGGGGGAAGCTCTCCATGGAATCTAATATTAGCTCCTGTTCTGCTTGTCTTGTCTCCACAGGTGGTCCATCACGCTGGTCTTCTCCTCCATGTGACTGCTGCTGCAAGAACCACAAGGGTGATGGCGAAGGCGAGAGTGGCACTTCGTTCAACGAGCTTTCAACCTCCAGCTCAGAAAGCCAGTCTGAGACCAGCTCTCCCCAGGGAACAGTCATCAGGGGTCCAGTCAGCCGTCAGTCGCACCCTCATGCCAAGGTCCAGACCCTGGACAGGCCACCTAAGAAAGGCCCAGTTAGCATGATTCAGCAGTCTGACCAGCGACGAAAGAGTGACTTGCTGCGCACTCTTACAGCCAGCTCGCGAGACACCAGTGGCTGCAAGAAACGGCCCGTAAAAGAAAAGCCAACGGTTCAGGAGGAGCTGCAAAAATGCATTCAAGACTTCCACAAGATCAAGATCCCAGAGAGGTTTCCTGGAAGACAGTACGTGTGGCAGACCGACCTGCTGAGAAAGTACCGCCTTTGAGCCTGAATTTTGGAGGGAAGCATGGAGGGAGCAAGCACACGGCCAAGGATCAGTTTACGTGTTTTTCCATCATGGATTTTTTCAAACAAAATCAACTTTGACGAGGACAGTTCATGATAGGATGTTGAAAGTCAAAAGAAAGAAATCAAAAAAGGCAGTTGCAAAGGCTCTTGGTAAATGTAGTATGTACAGTATGTGTTTATATGTAGTTTAGACAAAGTATATACTGTATGTATGTGCAATAACTTGCAGACTGCATCAGCATTGGACCAAAACAACAGAGCTAACTGATCAAACAACTGAAATCATAACTGGTTGCACCTGGTGTTACTGATGGCTAATGGATTGCACGGACTGTAATCAGCCGTCCTTTTGACTGAAAAAATTACAAAGCAACATTTCTGATCCAACAAAGACAAACACTGATTTACTGCGTGATTGTATGAGTGCGGTGGTGTGTGTACGTGTGTGTTTGTACCCAGGTGGCCTGGAGGTCAAGGATAAATCTGCATCGGGACTCATCAATAATTCATGCAGTTCCAACAGAGCTCTCACCATAAATACTCCCTGAGATCTCTGCTGCCACAGTGGCACAAACAGCTGGGCTGATTACTTTACTTTTAGGTAACATTTGGAGACTCTTGAGCCAGAAGGAGGCACAATTTCATCAGCATATAAATTAATTCCCCTTCTTAGAGGCAGGTTATGTTGCAAATGTGCCCCAAGAGCACCAAGCAGCAGCACATTGCTCTAATATTTACAAAGCTGCCTGGATGCAGCTCAACAGTCAGTTGTGAGGGATAAGGGAAAGAGAAAAAGCAAAGGTTTGGTAGAACTGAGTAAAACTCCAACACTTGGATCATAGTCATCATATTCACATAAACAAAAATAAAATTCCACCTTACTCATACTGAACAATAAATCATGGTATAATTAAAGCCTCACTTGGTTTGACGGTACCATACAGACAGAAAAGGCTGTACTAGTGGGGTTTTCTAACTCTGCCAACACGGTTCAAAGCTTTCCACACTTACTGTTGACAAGCTAATCAATAGTTATTGATGATCGGTCTGATGAAAGAGCTGATATATGTGGTTCTTGTTTACAGTTACTAATGAAGTCTTTGGGTTTCTAACAAAAAGATGCAACTCGTGATTCATTACAAATTAGCCATTACTCTTGTATTTACGTTAGTAGAAGCAAGGGAATGTATTGCAAAGCAGCCACAGAAGTTAGGGTAGCAGTGATCTTTAATTTAATAAACTGCTACCATACTAGATAAATAAAATTACTTCACCTTTTTATTGCAATTATAATGGAAAACACTAAAGTCCAATTTAAATTATGTGGTTTAAAATTGATGACAATCAGTTGGTAAAAGTTTTTGTATTCGTTAAAAAAAAAGTCTTTGTCAAACTAATTATTTATTTTTTGCCAGAGTACATTTCACTTGCTGGGTCATCTGAAGAGACGATTCATCAAAAAAAAAAAAAAAAAAAGAGAGTATGCGCAATATTGAGATTTTGGAATGATCGCATTAAAGTAGTTGGCTGCATTTAACTCTTGATATGTTATATTCTCAAAAGTACTTTCTTTTCCCCTTTCACACACATGAACTTAAGTTACATTCCACTCTTAATGATATTTAGAAACATCTTGCACAGCATAACATAGTAACAGAAGCTACTGAGAGGAGGATAGTTGGTCCTTTAAAAGACTTCAGACAGCTGTAGGACTCCAGAGGAATTGGTCAATGAGATAACATTAACACTTACTTACAGTGCGAGTAAGTGTGGAAATTTATGCTTTGTAGAAAATGCATAAATCCTTAACGTTAAATAAACAGAATCGAAATCTGTGACCAAAAAATGCCAATCAAGAAATCCCTAGACAAAAGCAATACACTTAATATTAAACAGTGAGAACAATAATGAAACAAAATACTGTTGGTCCCCAGCTAACTGTGCATGAAAAAATTTTTTAAAATGAAGCACTCAGAGAAAGGCTCCTATAATGACATATAAATGGAATAAATGTCTGTTGGAGGATATTTTGGGTGTCCTTAAGGTATCTGTCTTGTGTGTAAGTAAAAAAATATATAAAAATTTAAGAACAGCAATATATTTGGAAAAGAACTAATAGAAATCTGACATAAATTATTTTATTGCTTTTGAACTTTAATATTCTTAAAGTTGAAATGATTTGGGTTTTGAAATGATTAAAAATGTTTGTTATTCTTTTATTATTTCATTATTAAAACAAATAAAACAAACTTACTAAATACTTATCTCTATATAGGTTTATTTAAAAACTGTCCCTACAAATGCTTTATTACTATAGTTATTTTTATATCCAAAGGACTTTTATTTCAATATAATTACTGAAATGTTCTCATGCTGTCCACAAAATGAATTTAATGTGAGAGTTTACAGAGAGCTATTATTCCCAGATGCCCATTTATCAGTTCAGATTCGTAGTAATTTATAGTAGGGCTCAGGAAACGTGTTGCAGTAGGTTCCAAATGAGAAACAGCCACTATCCTCATGTTAAATGTGAGGAATAATAGGGATTATTTTTCTATGTTTCCAGAATATTTCAGTTTTACTTTAATATATTTTATCATTTTTGTTTAAAGAGCAATTCTTTTCATCTGGGCTACATATATGTAAATAAGCACAATAAGTCATATTCAAGTAGAACAATGTAATATACTCTGTATATAAAACATCTAGATCTGCGAGGCGCTGCTGCTCTGTTATCTCAGTGATCCAGTAGTCTGCTTAAAATGTGTATGCCGCTCTTTGTTTTGGCATGTAATGCTTGGCCATCACAGGTGAAAGAAAATAAATTACATATCTGTACATTACAACAAATTTTCTGTAATTTCATTTAGGACAACAGTATTAAAGGGAACAGTCAGCATTTTTGTCTCCGAATGGTGCAGAAAAAGTCAAATATCACTAAGATATTTCAACAATCATATTTTCTGTAAGCTGAGTTTTTCAAAAAGAATAACTGGCTAAAAGGTTGTACTTAAGTAAGTTTAAATTTGAAACATGAAAGTAAACGCAAGCTGAACAGGAACTGATCAAGAAATTGTATGGTGCTGAACGTGTTTCACAGTGATTTATCAGTAGGTCTTCTATATTTTAGTCCAAAGCATCAGCCATGGATTATGCAGCCATAACTGCATGGAAAAACCTTTTCAGTAAAGTTGGAATGCAATAAAAGTGCATTGTCAGGGAAAAATAATAGTGAAAAACCATCTGCACAAAAGAATAACAACAACAACAACAAAGTCTACTCAAAACCAACAAGGATAAAAGGAGTAATTTAGTTGAATTCTTGTGATTACTCAATACATGCAATAGTCATGTTTGCTGTTCTATTTTCTGCATGAAATGAAACAGTAATGCAAAGCTAAAATTCAATAAGTTGAGCCTATTTCATGTTGTTAGCATCCACATGTTTTTTCCACAGTAGAGTACATATTATGCAGGGCCTTTTGAAAGAAACATCTTAATTTTTTTTTTGTCAATATACATGTACAAGACAGAAAGGGAAGGAAAAAAGATCACATTTCTTCTCCTAAGGCCCAGAACTGTCAGCAATATTGAATACAATGTCAAGGAATACTTTGTTTTGACATTGTTCCTGTCAATACCTTAAAAACTCTCTGTAAGCTCATAGAACTATAAAATAAAACATCTGATCAACATGACTCATTTCATGAAGTTAGCAGCTGAAAAATTATTCAGGATCAATTATTTGATCACTGGATTAAAAACCACTTAGTTTTAGTTCAATTTTCTGTTACCTGAACTTCAATCAATATTGTTTAATGTTTGAATTCACATATCTGACAAGCACAAAGGTTCAAACACACATTACATTACAGGGAGAGAATTCTGATTGTTTCATAGACAAAGGTTGCATAGCTTTTAACTCATATGGAGTTATTTCACATAACAAACACAAACTTATATGTAGTTATTTATTTATGTTTGCTTGTACAGAATAGTGTATCATTGTAAAATAATACACTATGACAAATAAAAATTTAAAAAGTGTGGTGTGAATATGTATAAAGTACCCTACTCCGATATCCCTGGATAAAACTCCTTCATGAGTTATTTAATTAGTGATTAGAGTCTGATATGTTATTTCATCTCAGTATAAATGGAGATTTTTTTGAAGGCCTCAAAGAACCTTAGTGCACAAACAAATGATACATCAGACAGGTCAGGGATAAGCTACAGAGAATTTTATAGCAAGATTAGGGTATAAAATTATAACCCAGCCTTTAAACATGGAGCCAAGTTGAAACTAACATCACCAAATGGAGAGCATGACAAATCTGCAAACCTATCAAGGCATAGCCATCCATTTAAAGTCAGAGGCCTTGCAAAGAGAGCATGAATCACAGAAGCAGCGAAGAGGCGCATAGTAACTCTGAAGGAGGAGCAGACACTCACAACCCAGGTGATGCAGACTACCTGCAAGACTTTGGGAAACACTATGTGTAGCGGAAAAAAATTCTCTGAGCACACCATGCTTAACATAATTGGTGGTGTAATTTTGAGATAAATCTAAATGTAAATGCGAATTGTTTGGTAAAACTTTAAAAGTAATGCTCACAAACACTCTCCATCCAATGTGACTAAGCTTTAGTTATACTGTCAAGATAACAGATAATTATTTCAGTTTCTAAATGATTAAAGCTGATTATGACAATAAGGAAGGAGTTGGAAGAAATCAGGTGCACACCACACTGTTCATAGTTTACATTTTTTACGTTTTGAAAGCGATGTATTTTCCTTCCCATTCAAAGTTAAACATTACTTGTCTACATAAAAATGTATTAATTTTTGCAGTTGTCTCCTGATGGAATGTGGAAAAACATCAAGGTGTATTGATAGTTTTGCAAAACTCTATAAAACTGCAAAGTTGCATTTGGCTTTTTTGCACAGTTCATTTTCAGTCCATGTTTAACAGAAAAAATAAGCTGCTACCAGGATCTGTGTTTGCTTGGCTGTGTCTGCTGTTTCTTCTTGTTTTTGTTTTGCTTTGATACGTTCTAGAAACAAGGTCATCCATGCAGCTGAAAGTAAAAGTCATTTGTAAACATACGAATGGTTGAAAATTTAAATGAACATTTGACACCTGGTGGCCTTCTAGAGTTGTCTGCAGCTGTTTTTGCACAATGTATAGAATAATCTACAACACACAAACAGGGAAGTATTTGAAAGCAAAGAGTTGCATCCATGTCCAGCACGTCAGCACAGACCCAACTCATATCTATCTTCAAACATTTTGAGCGCAAGAGTTGACATGAGGTTCTTTCTGCTTGAAATTATACTGATTAATGTAAATTAGTAAATCACGTGTGCAATTTATGTCTTAGGACAAATGTGATGTTTGAAAATGAGGAGAGCCTGAACCAATGTAAAGTTTGCCAGTTTATGTTATTTTGCAGTACTTTTTTATGTCTCAAAGTGATTTTCTCCCCCAAAGTTATGGCCATGGCCTTTAAATGAAACCCAAGCACATGACTGAATCCCCTGCTTTGTTTATGCTGCCTTTGACGACTCTGCCAGTCACAAAAGCAAGTCATAATATTCCAACATCACAATGACAGACCTGGAGTCGTGTGTTTGAAGCAAAAGGGCGTGTTTTGATGTATGTTAATGTGACACACATTACAAAAAGAAAAAAAGCAACAAAACATTGTGAGCATGTTGGTATAAACTTATGACAGATTTAAATTAGTCTGTTCTTGTGAAATGAGTATGTGACAAACGAATATTTGACAGAAAAGAGAACTTTTTAAAAAAGATAAGCACAAATGTGTTGATTGTTGCTGTTCCTCCACTGGTGTATAAAGTTCTTAATAAAACAACTCTGCAACATGACTAAACTCCTGCAAAACAAAGCAACTCTCATGGCAAGCTTGATGTTAATAGAAACTTCTATACTACAAATCATCATAGAACTCTAAACATTATTTGCTAACTGTAGCATTTCATAACCTTGTCTTTAAAAATCTTTATTTTTTCCTTTGAACTGTGAATAAAAGTAATTCATCACAGTAAAACTGAATTTCAGAGTCTGACATCTGTGCTGAGAGTTGCTCTGTATTTAAGGTGTTATGTTCTGTTTCTATGTCTGCCTTTCTAGACAGTACAATTCATTTGAAAGTCTTTAGATAAAAAGCTGTCATTTTGAAAATGTATGAGTACAACCAATAAACAAGATGAACTATACAGCTACTAATAAGCAAAGCTTGCTTTTTTTTAAATCATGAATATACATGTACTGATTAAAACCCTGTTTAATGCAGTGGAGCAATCATGAAAAGAACATTTTAGAAAATGTAATTAGAGTTTATTTGGAAACAGTTGTTTTTGTTGTTTTTTTTAGCAAAGTTACTAGTGCTATTATGTTTATCAACACTAACATTTCAGCTTAAAATATTCAATTCAAGGAATGTTTCATATTTAAATAGTTTTAAGTAACAATTAGTAAACCAAGACATCCTGTCTCCTTAGAATATTAATATAGAATAGCACAGTTTGTCATTTCTCTTGGCCAGTCTTAAAAATGGGGAGGAAGAGGAAGGAATGTTTCATTCAAAAGTGGCACAAGTATTTTGATCCTCAGGAAATGGCAACAGGAAAACAAGCACTTTTCCAACCTCCTTATATCTGTAATCAGAACAAAAACAAACCCTACTATAACTATAACTGGGGCAAAAAAAGCTGGATGAAAACCATCTTGCTGGGGCGTCAGGTGGTGCAGTGATTAGAGCGGATGCCCAGCCTACAGACCTCAACGCCGCCGTCCCCAGTTCAACTCCCATGCTCGGTTCCTTTGTTGCACGTCTTTCTCCCCGTCCCTCTCTGCCCACTTCCTGTCAGATTACTGTTAAATAAAGGCCACAAAAAAAAAATATATAAAAAAAAACAAGGTATAAGATGTAAGAAAACCCACTGATAAGCCTGAAACATACTCCGCCATGTAAAAAAAAAAGTCCGTAGCTTGAACAAATCACACTGTGCAAGTTCAATATGACAATAGCTCCTGTCAGAATGCATGATTAACTGCTGCTACACTGTCATGTCAGAAAGGTACGACAGACTCATAACTACCTGGATGTTTCTGATCAAGCTGTGGAGGTTCGTATGTTCAGATGTCATAGATAACCTACAACTGCTGCTAACAGAAATTGCCCCTTATGCGCTTTTCAATTCATGGATGTGCCGCCACCACAATAATGAAGCACCATGATTTTGCCAAAAAAAGATTAGACATGCCCACAACAGTCAAGTGAGGAAATATTATGATTTATCATGCAAAACAAGATGCACAATGGTGCTTTTGCTAAGACAGAAGGCCTCTCCAAGACACTAAAAAAACTATGTGATTGCATCATCACTAAAGGTTAGACTATGTATAATCCCCTCTTCTAGAGAATACACGTAATTATGTCTTTATGTACAACATAGAGTCAAAACATTTACACTTTAATTATGCTTAAATATGTTTACTGTTAAAGTACGGTAATCAATATACTTTTTTAGTATTTGCAATAACTGCAGAATTTTCTCAATGGTATTTACTGTATTTTTCTTTCCAACCAATAAAGATGTGCATGTTTTAGTGTACTGATCTGTCACTTAGGGTCAGTAAATTTAGCAACTAATTAGCAGAAGTTTCACTTTGTAGATTAAATTTCAGTGCTGTGAAAAGAGGAAATATTAAATTTTTTTTACAGGGATTGAACATTTCATGATTTTCAACCTGACAAGAGATAAACTGCTTTTTCAAGGTCAGAGGTCAAATTCTGCTTGAAGCAGAGGAATTTAGGCAAGATGGTGTCTTCTTTGTGAGTGATGGTTAGATGAAGAGGCAGATGGATAGGCAGACTGGGACCTTATCTACATGTGGACTGAGTCCTAGAGATAGAGTGAGCTGCTTCGACAAATGGTGAAAACTTGGAATAGATATGTTACCCCTCCTTATTAAAAGGAATAAGCTGAAGTAGTTGCACCACCTGATCAAGACGCTTCATTGGCATCTCCCTTGAGGGTGTCTTGGGTTTGTGACAATGGAAAGAGATCTCAGAACTTGCTTATGATTATATGCACCTTCTGTCTTGAGAATGCCTTGGAGTTCTCCAGAATGAGTCTGGGTCTCCCCCCTAGAATAATTAACTAAGCCTTGACCCAAACTCAGATTATTAGAAAACCACAGATAAATGTTCTAACTTGATTAATCAGTTTTTCTCCAAACTATCTTAAAAACTGGCTTTGATCAACTTCAGGTATTTCAAAATGTCACCCTTACAAAATTGTTATATAGAAAAACAACAACAAATAACCCTTTGTTAATGCAGATAATGCCTTACATTTGTACTTTTTTAATTTTTATTTTTTCAAACATTGCCCACTGGGATTTGAAACAATAATCTGGAAATGAGAATAGATCAGGAATTAGGTTGACCTTTTCCAAACAATGAGTGACATGAGATACAATCTTAATAAATGCAGGCCTTTTACCTTTTCCAAGCCCTCAGACCAAATCTTCAAGGCCATTAAATCATCTATTTAGTATCAGCATATGGAGAGCAATCTGCTGCCAGGCTAGCTTATCCCTGGACAATATGGTTAATTATACAGATTTCAAAGTCTCAATTGAGAGGAGAAGAGCTTGTTGTGAGGGAAGAATGTGCGTTTCATGTCTCTCTTTGTGGCTGCCAGCTTTCCATGGTAGGGAAGAGGAGGATGAGTATGCATGACAGGCTTAAAATAGCATCAGTGGGATCAGTTATCTTCTCAAGATCAGGGAATGAGGGAGAGCATGTGGCTCTCAAAGCTGGCTGGATGAAGAAACTGATAATGTAAGAAAAAGTTGGACGAGGGGATAAAAGTGTAAGGAAGATGGCGATAAAGGATGTAAAAAGAGTGAAAGGTATTGAATTAGGATGAAAGGTGAGAAAGGAGAGAAAATGAAGCCAAAGTGAAGTGAGGAAGGAGTGGGAGATTAGTGGTTGGAAAGGATGACAAGAAGGCTGGTGGAAGGATTTACAGAAAAGAGAAGGAAAAAATAAAACAAAAAAAGACTGAAGGAATGAAGTGTGGGGTATCAAGACAGTTGGAAGAAGAAAAAGGGAAAACAAAGAGCCAAAGAAACAACAATAGCAGCGAGAGCAAGGTGTGTTCGAAAGCATGCAGAGCTTATGTTGGCTGTCAGGATCCATCTCCAGGATAACAACTCCAGTTACATGGTTTTTTTCCACATTACAGATGAAAGTGTGCGCTCCTGCACTACAATCAGATCAGCCGTGAGTATTGCCGTTGTTACCACAAGTCAGGCAGATTTTTCTCAGCAACACTGCTGAAAGATAGACGCACTGCCAGGCATTGTGGAGCGAACAATGGTACAAAGCTTTGAGCATAAATGGCTGATCCAGCTTCTGCTGCATCCTGGAGCTATAATCACAGTGACAAGATTAGTAAAAGCACATTAAATCCCTTATCTCCTTTTCTCAGTGAATTGAAATGAGCCACAGATTACTTGAGGTCTTGCTATGCAATAAAACTCACAACTGCTTGTGAACTTAGTTGAACAGGGATATTAATGACGGGCTAAAATCTATCGAGAGCTAAACGTGCTGAGGATATTACGTAAATATTCTTATTTAAAATTTTAAATGCATAGACACATGACTTGTTAGATATATTGTTACTTATCCTTTCAATTAGTTCATATTCCCATGCAGAGGTAAATTATTAATTATTCTATTGACCCTACTAATCTAGGTTTGTAGTTGGGACAAATGTTATGAAAGCTAACATAAATGATCTGAACTAAACTAGTAATGCAGGTTAACCATTCAAATATTAGGGTCTCTTTGAAAAGGACAAAGGGACATTTCATTTATGTTTCACTCCTTAAGAGCACCATTAAATATCTCAGTGCATTTTCAGTGTTTTTAATACACATTAATAATCATGTAACATTTCATTTATTTATTGAATTTTGCCATTGTGGCATTCCACAATAATTTTTATAATTTTTGTCTATGCATTGTAGTCGTGTCTAGTCTTTCAGGTGATTACTCATAGTGCAGTAAAACAGATTTTTCTGAAAAAATATAAAAATACCTCATGTTGACCTACATCTTTATGTTCGGCTATAAAAATTGCTTTTGAGAACTGCATAGAGATGTTGCTAATAACAAATCTTGGCAGTGACCTTTTGTGAGGAGAAGCATGACCTCCCCATGGATGGCCAGATTTCTTTGGATCCTAATGTTTCATCTGTTTTGGAATTTTCAAAATTGTTTTGGTTTGAGGCTATTGTGTGCATTTTATTTATCCTTGTGAAGGGCTGGTAACTTGATACTTAATGCAGAAAAAAAATAATTATTGGGCAATGTTTCAAATATTTCTTACAGAATTTTGATCATTTTCTTTATTAGGTAAATGTAAGAAGTTAATTAACATGTGTTTACAACTCCAGAGGGAGGTAATATTATGCCCTCTTTCAGCTTTGGGATTTATGCAAATTTTACAAACACACACATTCAGTCATTCTGAATCAACTTTGAATTGATTCCATTCATTGTCATTTATTTCTAGAGCTTACCTGACCCTTAACCTACATCTAACTATTATCTGCAACACACCTAACCCTAAACCTAACCTAACCTCCTTTTACACTTATATCATGACCCGAAAACTTCTGTTTATAGGACCTGGGCTTTGAGCCCCATAAAGAGCAGTTAGTCCCCACAATGCAGTATGTGTTACTGACACCCACACACACATCTCCAGCCAGTGATACTGTACATGCTCCAAACAATTTAGATTTGTTCAATTTTAATTCAGATAGACCATGGAGATGAAAAATTAGTCTCTTAAGGCAAGAATCCTTTGATGGAGCATATAAGCAACACAGTATATGACACTCTGCCAAATCGAGCCCTACAGAGCTCCCCTGCTGATCGGTGACTGCGTCACTATCTAGACATCTTCCAGCTGGAAAGTTACCCTTTCTTCAAAAAGCATAAAAATTAGGGAACTGAATGATTCACAAAAGTAGATTTTCAAAACAGTAAATAAGGCAATAAAAATAGAGTGTTTCATGTTTTTTTTCACCATTTTTTTCTCCGAAGAGTTTTTGCAGCGCTAGTGGCTTGTATTTTTTGTGACAGTAGGCTGACAGGAAGTGGGGAAGACATGCGGCAAAGGTCGCCGGGACCGGGAGTCGAACCAGCGACGTCTGCGTCGAGGAATAAGGTCTCCAAACGTGGGGTGTGCTAAACCCCTGCGCCACCACAGCACGCCCCTAGAGTGTTTCATGTTAATCAAATATCCGTTTTAATTAAAGTGTTAAATAATACCTCAACTAAACAAAAACACAGTATTACAGTCATAATCAGATGTTTTTGAATTGCTGAGTTTTGTACAAAAAATAAAGGAGGATTTAAGTATTTATGAACCAAACAACATATATCACATCTCCTGTTCTTATGCTAAGACAGCACCCCTCTGCTACCAGTGTTAATTATGGTTTTAGGTCAGAGATGCACCACAAATCTATATTACAAAGATAACTATGATGTGAGCAGACCTGCAGGCATAAACAATGTTATCATTGTTATCTACCTCTTACCCTTTGAACAAACATCAAATAGAAAGGACAGTTTTCTGGAAGTTTTTCTTTTTATGTTATGTTATTCCATTTTATTATTAATCTAATAAGTAGTTATGGACAATAATCAAGCAAGAATCACATTATGCTTGATTTGTAAGCCTAAATCCCGAAGCATTCTCTAAATACCACCACAGTGGCAGCTTCTCCAGGCAGTTGGTTTGCACAACTATGTGTCTGCAATTCTAAATTATTAATTAAAATTATAATGAAGTCTAAAAACATAAAGCAAGCACAGAGAATGCATATATGCTCAATGTTTTGAAAATGATCATCCTTTCTTAAATATTCCCTACATAATGTAGAATGGCTTACAACATCAGGGCTGCACAGTGGCACAGTTGGTAGAACTGTTGCCTTGCAGCAAGAAGGTCCTGCGTTTGATTCCCAGTCCAGGGTCTTTCTGCATGGAGTTTGCATGTTCTCCCTGTGCATGCGTGGGTTTTCTGTGGGTACTCCGGCTTCCACCCACAGTCCAAAAACATGACTGTCAGGTTAAATGGTCTCTCTAAACTCTCCTTGTGTGTGTGCATGTTTGTTTGTCATGTCTGTCTCTGTGTTGCCCTGCGACAGACTGGCGACCTTTCCAGGGTGACCCCGCCTCTCGCCCGAAACATTCGCTGGAGATAGGCACCAGCTCCCCTTTTTACAAGTAACAATGCAGTTCATTTTTATTTCACCAAATAGTGCTTGTTTTTGGAAGTGAAAGAATCAATCAGTGCATCAGTTTTTACATATAAATGAAAAAAGAAATATATATATATTATCCAGCAAGCATTTCATATATATATATATATATATCTATATATATATATATATATATATATATATATAAATAAAAAGAGCAAAGAAG
>CAEFZX010017821.1:0-89675 GCA_903066825.1 Alfaro cultratus
CACACACACACACACACACACACACACACACACACACACACACACACACACACACACACACACACACACCAAAACACAGAATCTTGTTCTCTCAGCTACCACCACCAACCCGCCCCCCGCCCGCCCCAGATTGGAGGCAGGTGCAGCAGCAAATCAAGCCTCATTAGCTGCACCTTCTGCTGCCGTACACTGCGGACAGATGGAAGCTCGCCCTCACATGTTACCTCACATCAGATGGCAGTTGGAGGAGGCTGGCTAGGGGGTAGCAGGGAGAAACGCTTGCCCCCTTTCTGCCCACGCCGCTTCCTCCGGGCCGCAGGACGCCCCTGAGCGCAGATACAGCACCAGAATGCTCCTTAACCTCTTCTTTTCCTCCCGCCGAGCTTTTTTGGAGAATATCAAACGCCGCATCAGCTGTAACTTTCCCCCTCCTTTGCTCCGTGTCGGCTTTGACCCCAGTAAGAGAGGTTCATTCCCCGGCCCCAGGCCTGCATTTTGGTTGGGTTTTTGCTAAAAGAGCCAGAGGCGTGTTTGTGTAAAGGCCCTTGATATGGCGAGACAGTACCAGGCCCCACAGGTAAATGACTTTAGCTCAGCTGCAGCGTATCATTTCCCCCCTACCACTCCTCTCTCTCTCTTGTCCTCCGTGGCTCTGACACAAGATCTGAGCGGCTAATTGAGGCAACAGCGTATTTCACTGGTGTCGACACTTGCGGTGAATTTATGGCCACTCCTCTCATGGGGGCAAAGGCAAATGTGTCAAAGGGGAGGCTGTGCGCAAATTGATGCTGTCGGTATGATAAGAAATATCGCTAATGTGCTTTTCAGTGGAGAGAGAGAGAGAAAAAAAAGGCAGCGGGGGGGGGGTTTAGCTGTCAGACCTGGATGGGGTTAGGATGCTGGAATTTCCTGTTGGGGCCCTGAGAGCTGTCATATCGGCCTAAATCAGAGAGAGACTTGTGGATAAAGATGCCCATATGATGACAAAAACATCCAGCGTACCATGCCTTGCATAATTATCCATATCCCCAAAGTTTTGACTTATTTTTCCTCAATAAGGCCACAAATTCATGTGCATTTTGCTGGAATTCAGTGCAATAAATCAATTCAATGTAATGCAAAATTGTGATTTAATAAAAATCTTAAAAGTGCGGCATGCTTTTCTATTCAGCTCCATTTGGGTTGTGTCTCTACAAGGTTTGGCTGCATTTTTCGTTGCTTGTACTGATTACAGCAGAAGCAGGTAAGATCAGCACAACTAGCCTTTTTTTAAAAAGATATTTTTAGGCTCTGTTAGCCTTTATTATACAGTAAATGGACAGGAAGTAAAGGGGGAGAAGGCTAGAGACCGGGAATCAAACCCAGGACAACTTTGTCAAGTAGTACAACCTTTCCAGTAGATTTAAGCCCTATTTACACGACAACGTCAGAGCAAAACGCGAATGTTTTCCTTGTGTTTTGGCCTTTCGTTTCCACGGTAACAGCATTTACCAAAGGTTTTACAATTACTTCTATGTGAATTTTTAAAAATCCAACTAAAACTTCAGATTTTAAAACTTTATTCAATTGAAAGCTTACGAAACAGTCAAGTAAAATAGCACTTCAATTTTTAATTTAGGCTAAGCTAAGTGCGCTAAATGTTATCAAAAGTGAGTAAAAATGCTAGAGCCTTAAATGAAAAATTTGTTTTGCCACTAGCACATTATTAGGAGTGTGCCCACCACTACTCATTAGTGCAAAACATTAAATGCCATGATATAATTTCCTTTCTTTCATATATTTACTACTTGGGAAATCCCCACAAAATACATTAAAATTTGTGGTTGTAATGTGGCAAAACGCGGATAACTCTACATACTTTAAAAATCGGATTCTTTTCACGTACCGACTCCAAGTCTTACGCTTAAAATAACTGCAATTTCAGATATCTATGGAGGAAAACGTCCATCTGGATAATGAGGTCACGCACAAGTTTATGACTCAGATAAGTGGAGTCAAGTCAGCAGGTCATGATGTCTGATTAATTTAAAAAAAAAATGTTTATAGGATTACTTCAAGAAATTAGTTTAAGTTGGAGGAAGTCTTGAAGGCAAGTAGTGGGAAGAATGAGGACATGAGTACAAAAGGTACTTTGTTTAGACCAACAGGAGGAGAGAGGGGGCTCTGTGGTTGGAATAGAGCTGTGGCATTAATGGATTGAACCTAAGTGGTTGGTTTAGAAGTACACTGAATCGTGACGTTTTGAAGCTTCAGCCATGCAGACCGCAGAGGAATCTTTCAACCCTAAACTGTTCCTGCAAACGTCATGAATGCTAATGCTGCTTCGTGTCTGTTTCACGCATAAAGAGGCAACTGTGTTTGCTAACGTGATCAGTTTAGAGATGACACTTGGGTAGATTACACTGAACTGTATGTGTTACTGTGACATGACAGTTCAGCTGAGAAAGAAGAATCAACTAATGCTTCTTTACATCTCCTCTGGTTTGCATGAATTGTAGAGATTTACAGCACAGTGCCACAGCAGTCTTTAAGCTAACTGTTTGGGGAGTATGTGTGCACATATACAACGTGTTTGAAGGTAAATGAGGACTCCCTTTCACAGAGTTCTCACTAATAATAGCACGTATATTTTTATGTACACTTGTGTGTTAATGGTACAGTGGACCACCTCATGTTCACGGTTCAGTCTTTGCAGATTTGTTCTGTGCAACGAAAAATCGGTGAATATGCAAATTCGTGGAAAATTTGCCTTTTAATCTGAAAAATCATAAAATTGAAGCTTGGGAAGCTTATAAATCAAGGTATAATGCTACTTGACAAAGCAGCCAATCAAAAACCACCATTTATTTTCTTTAGCAGTGATTGGCTACAGAAAAGAAGATGACAGATATTAGCTTCTTCAACCCCAAATAGCTGACCAGGAAAGTGTCACACCTCTGCGTTGTCCTTCAATAGTAAAAGGCCCTTTCCAACAGGCAAGTATAAATATTTCTAGCATTAATTAAAGGCTAGCAGTGGCAGACACATTTTCACTAATTTGCTAATCAGCTAAAAGTGGAGCTAATTTTTTGTTCAGTGCTTTAGCTAACTTTGAAAATGTTCCGCACCCTTTGCTTCCCCCGATTTAATTTTCCCAGATAAATCCGAAAGCGCCATTTTAATTGACATTGAAGTTTGACATCTGTGCTCAAGTTTTGGTTGTCCACTGTTAACTCTTCAAGTAGTTAAAAGTTTACCTTCACGCTCTTATTTTGAAGAGGGCGAAGTGCGTCTGTTCCGTTTCCTCTCCTCATGTTCTCTCTTTTCGCCAGTAACTTTATTTCAAACAAGAAACATACGGGAGCAAAATAAAAGCCAGACAGCAGAGAACATGATCTATTCCCATTGGAACTAAAATTATGTTTTTTCCCCTCTTTGTCAAGTGGTGTTCATTTGATTTGTTTAAAAGAAAAAAGAAAAAGGAACAAGTTGGGTCTTTCTAACCGATGCTGGTGTAAACAGCCAAAAGATCTAGTTTCTAAATTGGCTTTTTGCTAAACAAGATTCTAGTTTATCCCTTGAAATCAAGTGGATTCAGAAGTCAGAAAAAGTTAATCTATTAAGGTCAGATATTAGACTGAAAATGAAGGAAAAAGCAGCGAATGCCCAAACACAAAGACGGCAGAAAGTTGGTCTTTTTCAAAGATTGCAAAAGTCTTATATAGTTGGACGCAAAATATAAATAATTCAAGCAGCAATCTATGTATACATCTTAATATTTCAATCTACGCATAATTAAGCAGGTTTTTCAGAGCGCCGTCGCCACCCTGTAATGATCTGCGAACATCAGTGTTCGTGTTGTCCGGGCTTCCTCCAAATGAGCCGCACCCGTTTTGACATCTTTAACAACTCTAATTTCAATCAAGCTGCTGCGCCGCTTCTTGTTTTTCTAGGATCTAATGAAGAGAAAAAGACACATGGGACTCCTTTTTTTTCCCCTCATTTCATCCTTCGATCTGTTCCCAGATCCATATGCCATATGGAAAGGCGTTCAATCCAAGAGCTCAATGTACGTTTGGTTGTTCTCTAAATGCAGCAACAAACCTTAGAAAATGTATTAAACATAAAAAGGTCTCCCTTTCTTGTTTTGCTGGCTCCCTTGCGCACCTAAAAGTGAAGGTTACTCCTTCCGGTACTTCCAACTGCTCTCCCTTTGTTTTCTTTAGGGATTTTGTTTAATTTAGAGCAAATCTTCATTATTAAGCCTCTTGCCAAGTTTGAAGACGCAGCGCCATATGCTGAGCGCTTCCTACGCTATCTTTCCTCTAAATCAAGGATTTCAAATTTGTCACTTTGTTGCATTTCATTACCAGACAACATGTTTGAGGTGGGTTGATGGTACAACACAGACGGCTGCAGAGCAAGTGTACATTAGAGCTAGAGTACAAAGTTTGAAAGAAAAACCACAAATGGTCGTCAGGTCAAACGTACAGTACTAACACATCCGACTAAGTCAGTTTCAGACTCTCTCTCCTCCAGACTGCTTCAGCCGAGTTGTAATCTGGAAGTCGTTAACAGAAACTGGAACAGAACAGAAAATGGAGAAAAGGTTAAGCAGGTGAGACGCTCAAGACTTAGAATTTAAATGCTATTCAGTCACTAGCAGGGAAAAGGAGGAAAACGTTTCTGCAAATCTGTTAAAGTCAAGATGCTTTCCTAAAGTAATCACGGTTATTCACTTTACTGATCGGCTTTATTGCCTTTACAGCATTTATGCAAATCTACACCAGGCTATGACCCATTGAGGAGAGATGCATGTTCAATTACACCGCCTTTATAATTCAGCAGCTCTGATGTTGAAGGGTATAGTACACTAAGTGTTCATCTTTGCTGAGTATGCAGTTCAACAGTTTAAGGTCCTCTGACGGTGCTATTCATGATGACGTAAGGCCACACTGTCCTGCTGTAATACATTCATCCTGATAGAACCGGATTGGACTCCTTTCCCCAACAGAACTGCCTTGTTTTTACAATCAATCAAATTTAATTTGTATAACACATTTTAGCAGCAAGGCATTTCAAAGTGCTTTACATCATAACAAACACAAAAACACAAAGTGATGCAACATAGAATCAACAATCAAGTCAAGTGCCATCATTAAATTCGTAATTGATTATGTTTCAAATACAACTCTAAACAGGTGGCCTTTTAGTCGAGATTTAAAGGAAGTCAGTGTTTCAGCTGTTTTACAGTTTTTTGGAAGTTTGTTCGATTGGGGACCAAAATTGCAACATTTGAAAAACCTGTTCACCCCGTCGCCCGTGGAGGCGCTGCACCAAGAACCCCTGAAGGAAACGACATGAAAACCTTAGAAGACGACATTGAGCGCAACTTCCTTCTTCACAAAATGTAAACAATCTGATTTTTGTGGCTGTAGGACATTTCTTTTGTCTTCAGCAAAAGACATCAAGCCATAACTCCTGCTAGCGGTAGACTCGCCAGTTTGTTTTGGTTGTATTTACCCAGAAATCCCTGCGACATAGTCAGCTTCTTGCTTTTGAAGCAGTCTCCGATCCAGTTGGGATTCATTCAAACTTCTTCTTAGATGACTGTAGTCTTCAGCTGTCATCTCAAACCAGTCTGACGGTTCTACTCTGACCTCAACAAGGCAGTTTGTCAAAGCAACCTCCTTACCTAATGTACAAGTTTAGGTAGACTTTCATATCTTGGAATAATAATAATAATAATCTTATTGTCAGATGATGGACTGACCTGACCTCTGAGATGTTCAAACCCTAGGATATTGTTTCATAACCTGATTCTGCTTTAAAGTGTAGCTAACCCCGTCGTAGCACAACTGACAATTTTTAAAAATTCCTAAGTGGGCGGGGCCAAGAATCACTGAGGGGCGTGGCCAGGAAGAGAAAACATACTGTTGCCAGCTTAGTGACTGTTGCTATATTCAGCATCTTTTCAGACCCCTTAGTGACTTTTCGAAAAAAGTAATTAGTGACAAATCAACTTTTTTTTCCTGTGTTGGAGGCTTTTCAGGCAACAAGTTAAGCTTCAGTCTCTCTGCAGTAACTGTCCTGAGTGAGCGAGCGTGCAGCTGCTGTGAGCCCCTCCTGCTGCCTAAGCACTGCAGTCAGAGCAGAGATTCAGTCTACTCCGTGTCCACATTGCAAATGAGTCACACATGTGCAAAGCTATCGATCGATGCTCACTATTCCAACTCCTGACTCACCATGTGTCTGAGTGAGATGGTTTTATACCAGGATGTGATGTATACATCAACCAAGCTATGCTGTTGTAACCAACAGGAAAATTTGACTGCAGTAGCCACTGTTCAACCCAAAGAGGGCACCACTTTGCACAAAAATGTTTCAACTTGCATAGAAACATAGAAATAGCACCCTTTAAGGACAGATCTACACAGTTTATCTGCAAAAGAATAAAACTTTATACTCAGTCGCATCTTTTTCACTAAATCTTCATGCCGCTGTTTCTTGTCCAATGTTTTCAGAACACCTGTATTTCTGCAATCTTAAGATTAAATTATTCAATATGACAATTTACTAATTAGCCTACTTTGAAGGAAAAAGTTTGCAGTGTATTTTATTTAGGGGCATTATAATTAGGTCACTTAAAAGAGTCTTCTATAGCTGGTGGTTTTATGTTATTCTTAGCCACAATGATGCCAATCCCTAAAGGAAAAAGTCGATCTGTGCAAATATCTACAAGCGATTTATGACCATATCACTGAGTTCAATGCAACTGTACACGGTGTGCCAGGGCGGAATAACATCGCCGTGCCAGTGACTATAGATCAGCCATCCCATAATTAGATTTCTGCAAACCAGAACGACTCCTTATTGGATGTCATTCTGAGATGCTTCTCCTGTGATTGCCTCCATCAGCCCATCTTTACTTTGCAGATCTGCCAACGCAGCCATAAAAGAACGCTCCTAATCGGTGTCGTAATTACCTTCAATAATTATTGACAGCGCTGCAGATGGGGAGGCAGGATGGACAGAAAGAGCCCTCGGTTCCTGCGTCGGGCTCTGCGAGGCCAGCTTTGTGGAAGAGGTGTTGTTTCCGGAGATGAAAGGCCCTTGATATGGCGGACTCCGAACACGCAGTCCGCAGGAGGTAGAAGGTCTAGGTTGACGTCATCCGTTAGCTCTAGTGTTGAGTGCCAACCATCAACAGCAGGTGACCTCCTCCTCCTCCTCCTGCCTCCAAACAAACACTCACACTCTGCCATCTCCCCGTTTGCCAGGTCTGCACCTGCAGCATATTATCCAAGCCTTTAGCTTTGTAATGCGGCGCAGGTGCCAAAGAACCAACGCACCATTGTAACACAAACATACATAACAGGCTCCAAAATGAGGATACACGCTTACAGATGTGCAACGATTAATTGATATAATGAGACGTAAATGCAATACATTGTTTTCTCCCACAAGCAGCACATATGGCAGAGAGGGGGGATTTTATAAATGTTGATTCCTTCCCTTGAAACCATTCCCCCCCCCTAGCTACTGTGCTTTAGTGTGTGTGGTTGTCAAAGCTTAAAGGTTATGAAAACCTGATTAGTTTACGACTTTATTTTAGCACAAACCTGAACAGTTCAAGTTATTAAACGCAGCCTCACATTGGTACGCAATCTCTAAACTGGATTCATCAGCTTTCGTTTCACAATAGTTGCGTGATAAATATAAGAAACAACAGTGAGTGAGTCATAAAGATTGGATCTTCAAAGACCAAGACAGAGATTGAGGCAGCATTTTCCAAGACCAGTTGGTCTCAAGCCCTCCATCAATGATCTTTACATCTACAATTGTCTGTTATGGACTCTAAGATACTCAAATTTTGGACAGAAAAGCATTAGGGCTCAAATGTTTCCGGAAATTTTACCAGATATCTAACTTTTTATAAATTAAATTAAGTGGCTTTCATTGCAAACAAAAACAAAAAGACTGTAACCTCAAAGCAACCGAGGTGAAAGTTACCCTGAAATCTGATTTGCCTAAACTCAGGATCCTGTTAAATTTGATCTTTACTATAATATGTACTTAAAAAAATAAATAAATCTATATTTCCCCCCATGAATAGATTTTTATTCCCCACAGTAAATATTCTTTAGCATAAAAGATGTTTAATCGTAGATAATTGAAATATGGAGATTTATTTGTTTTATTGATTATTATTATTTTACCATTTCCAGTCTTTTCACCTACTTCATGCAGTCAGACAGGTTCTATTTAAATGCTTTATTGACTCTACAGTTTTGGCAGCAACAGATCTGTATAAAATAGATATTAAAATCAAATACTGTGATTACTGTTTTGAGATGGGACCAGGTTGGTTTGGAGAGATTTTTTTCAAATTAACTCATTACTGAAAACCGCTTGATGATCAGAAATATTTAAGTTTGACAAGAAAGAAAAAAATCTTTAAGGGACCAAATACTTTTTTCTACAGCATCTGCATAATTTCACTTTGGGGGATTTTCATTTTACTCAAATGTCCGAAACTAAATTAACTTTGCCTGAAAGTAATTTATGTCATGTTGGTGAGCATTGTGTGACTTAAACTTCACAGTGATTGCTTTCTACAATAAAATGATATCTTTGTTTATTTAGGAACTTTTTAAATAATAATTTCACCCCAAGAAATTAGGAGATTCTTAAATTTGGTGAAAAATTACACATTTCCTTTTTCTGTCTTCCTTGTTGTTCTATCCTGTTTATGAACGAGGCAGGTATTACTGTAGTGAACTGTTCAGTGAATGAGTGAATCATTTTAACTCAGCTTTGTTTCCGTTTCCACTCACTCACACCTGGTTTCCAGCCATCACACCTGCAGCACGTCAGTTATTATCCTCCCTCATTTGTTTTCATTCAAATTTCTTTTCTTTCAGCTTAGTTCAGCAATTTGTGTTTTACATAAATAGAATGAAAATTGATTTTTTTTTTTTTTTTTTTGAAAAGAGAGCACAAGCTATAGTGACTTACCTTAAACAGATTATTTACATGTTTCCTTCAGATAAACATGGCAGTGGACATGTTTGATTTCCGTCTGCAGTCTGCTGCGATCTCTTAGGACTTCTCAGATTTTGTCACATCACACAAGTTAGTTGCAGAGTGTGATGTCTAACTGAATTCAGACCAGTTTTTCAACCCCGGTTCTCAAGGCACACTGCCCTTTGTGTTTTAGACGTCCGCCTGCTTCGGCACACATGATTTCAATCAATGGCTGATTAACAGGTTGTTCCTAATCGTCCTAATCAGGTTTGCTAAAGCTGCAAACGATCAAGTTTTCTGCATTGGCAGAACCAATGGAAAGAAGAAGAAAATAAAAGATACATTTACGGATGAGAACAGCATTAGGCTCCGTCCCTATCAGAGATAATTGGTTAATATTTGCTGAGATGTGCTTACGGGCAAACCCATGCTCAAACACAAAGTAAAGGTTAAACTCATGGCGCCAGATTGTAACCATGGCAACACAACAATCAAACTATGAATATATATATATTTTTTAAGTTTAACAGAATAAATATTTAATTTATTGATGCTGAAACCATCAAGTGAGACTTAATAATATTCTATTTTTTTTGTTTGTCTTTGTAAACAACAACAAAAGACGACATTTTAGATTTGTGGGTTGAAATTTAAGCATCTATTGGAGCCCAATGATGGTGTGATGGACCTAAACAGATATTCATTCATTTTGAAATCGATCCTGTTTGAGTCTATGCAATTAATTATTAAACAGATCACCAATTCCTGATCTGTTAAGGATGTTTTGTTATAACCAGGACCCCATGCGTATCCCCTTCTAAAAGGTTCATTAAGTGTTAAATATCGTGTCTGTACAACAGAGACAATAATGGCATTACCAGTTGGTGTCAGTAATGCACCATTTAGTTGTTTTCCAACCACAAGAAGAAGAACATTCAGGGCAGTGTGATTTGAGGACCAGGGTTGGCAAATACTGTAATGTAAAGTAGTGGATAACTATGAAAAATAATGAACGTCACTAAGATTTGTTTTCCAAAATATGTGCAGGTTTTCACTGACCTTAAGAAGTAGAAATATAGAAGAAATACTGATATGAGGGGGGATTATATGTTGTGTTCCCTGAATCAAAGCTTTGTCAGACAACCTTTTTGTGTATTTCAACAAGTGTAGAAACATCAAGAGACCAAAGTTTTTGAAAATGGATGGAGAACATCTCCGATCATCAGTTTGTGAATCTTGCCACAAATTCCCAAATGAGTTTAGATCTGGACTTCTGACTCTAAAATCTAATTAAAATCTCTTTTAAACTCTCTGGAGTTTGTGATAATGGTGTAAAATAGTGCAAAGGTTAAACTCATGATGCTTGTAGCAGTCTGAATGTTTGTGGCAGCAAAAGGACGTTGATAATGATCAGCAGCCTTGTGGTGATTATTACAATAAAAGCTGTCATGATGTTTTCGCTGTTGTTTTTTTTTTTTACCAGACATTAAAGGACTTCAGTTTGTTCGCTCCGTTAAACGTATTTCATTCTGTACACTTGCACTGCGTTTGTCTCAGGAAATTGAAACACACAGCAACTTTTGCCGGTCTGAACTTTTTTCACCCACTTCGCTTGGTGACGATTCTGTGTGCTGAAGCTGCAGGGAAACCGCAGCGAGTCGCAAGCGGGCCGAGACACTGACCACAGGCACCCAGATCCAGACTCAGTGACAGACCTTGTGGTGACATCTGCTTTTACTCAGAGAGAGCACTTCAGCACTTAATAAAGCATGTAATCACGCTGTTGTAACTCGGGAGCAGACAAAGCAGCACAGGCTCGCAGAAAACCGCTTCATAAGGCGACTTTTCCCTCGCACACTAATGCCTGGTTCTGTTTATCTGCTTTTAGTTTATCAGCAATTTTGCTTTAAGGCCCAAATGAAGACAAAGTGCTTTGTGAAGTTGTAATGATTGATTACAGGCCTTCGCAGTGCAAGCAAGAGAGCTATTTGCTGAAAATCTGATGGAAAAGGTGTCGGGCTCTTATCCTATACCCACCTGTAGGCAATTAAGTGCATGTAAATGACAGGAAAAAGGAAGGAGGTGTACTTTTTAATGCTGGTGTAATTTTACAGGGCGAAAGCTGAACTCCACATCCAGTAAAAAAGACTCTATCACCAAACACATGTCACATAGCCGAAATGCTTTCTGCGGTGTGTTTCTGCACCAACAAAACTTTCAAGTTCTGCACTGGCTTTGCAGTTTTACAGGCCGGAGCCCAAAGTCAAATTCACTTTGAGTGTGTTCTCTGCATCTGCTCTCATATTTCAGCTAAACTGCCTCCTCGGCAGGGCCAAGGAATGCATCAGGCACCATAAATCAGGCGCTTGATGGGAACTTGGCGGCCATACAGCGGCGCAGAGAGCGGCGTTATGTAGCCACGGTACAGTAAAGATGTTTTAAGGTGAACATTACCATCTTGGTGGAGGAGAAAAAAGCCAGGGGGAGGATATTTTGATTCGAGGGGAGTTTTTGAGTAAATGACAGAGCTATGAAAGCCTGTCTCACCTCCTTTGGCCTTTTGCATTCCTCTACTTGTGAATCACTATGATTGCTGCGACGGCTATAGGCTATTTATACAGTGTCAGTTACTGGTTTAGACCGTTTCTTTTTTCTTTTTGTCACACCTCAATGTTTCAGATCATCAAATGAAAGTTTTTTTCCCTGACAAATATAAATAAAGCAGTTCTTAAATGATCATTTTATTTATAAAGGAGACTAATCTGGCCCTGAGTAAAAAAAAAACAACAACAAAAACAAAATGTCATATTGTTAGAAGCTCTTAAATTTAACCCAAAACACTTTCAAATGAAAGAAAATGAAAGTTAGCATGAAAACTTTTTTTCAGTGGGAGATTATGTTGGATTGTGTATATAATTGTGAGTTTATTGCAGATTTTTGGAAATAATTGTGAAAAATATTGGATTTAAGTTTACAGGTGGATGTGTTTCTTACTTCTACTAAACATCTGCCTGAGCCTTACTTGATTTATAATCCATAACAATTCGGCGAATAATTAAAAAGTCGCATTTGCCATCATACATAAGTGCAAATAGCCTATTTCTAAATTAGTGCCATAAAAACTTTGATTTTTATTTTAAAAAATGGCCAAAACAATTATGAAATCCTGGAGGGACTGAAAAGATGTTCAATATTACTTAATTTTGAGAATGTATGCATATCTTAACAGTTAGTTTATAGATTTCAGCAAGACATTCTGGCACAACCGGCCCTTTAAGAGCATTCAAGATCTTGATTTGGCCCAAAATGACACACCTGCATTAATGACCAAAAAGACTTTGGGGGAAACAGTCTGTGAACTGACAGGACAAATGCAGAACTTCTTTGACAACAGAAGTAACTCAGCATTTAAAAAAACCCTGACATCATACCTCCAGTCAATCCTGGTGGTAGTTAATCCTGAAGGAGAATGTCTGGGTGTCTGTTTATAAACCAATGTTAAAATTAACTTGATTATCTTTAACATGTAAACAAAAGGAAGCAGATACTTTGTCATGACACTGACAACCCCAGTCTGGCACAGCTTGGGCGTTGAACTTTTCCTGGTTTTCGTTTTACCCTGCAGAAGTTGCACAGGTGGGTTTCTTTGGTCGCTGTCTTGTTCGTCTTTCTTGTCACGGTGGGACTGAGTGAAAGAGTTCATGTAAAGAAGGCAGCCGGCGCTGTGTGTGCCAGGTTTGTTTGTCACATCTCCGCCTGTCTGCGCCTTATGCAAATGGGTGGGGGGCTGGGAGGGACAGCTCCATGGGAAACTGCTGGTGCTAATCCAGCATGTTGAACAGGGGAGGAGAGGAGTACTTTTCAATAAAGCACCCCCACCCTTCTGTCAATTCATACACACACAAACAAACACGCGGACGCGCGCGCACACACACTCGCTCACAAGCATCCCGTGTGCGCCTTCAAACAAACATCACAGCAAAAACACAATGACACACAACTCCTTTCCCACTCTGACGCACATAAACACCGAACACCTGTTTCTTTTCTGTGTATCTAAACAGACATGAATTAATATGTGAACAAATCCCACGATCTTAAGACCCACTGTCAATCCGCGGGGTGTAATACCAGGGTGCTTTCAATGAGATAACAACGAGCCCCAGCGTGATCGGCCTGTACTTCCACCTAAAGATAGACTAATAACACGCTCCAGCCACGGTCCATGACTTAGACTATGAAATTTATGCTAATTTGTGTGGGAATACTGCAGCTAAGAGTGCTGCCGTTTAGGATCAGAGCTGTTTTCCTTTTGTTTTAATTTTGGACATCCCTCCTTCATTCTCCAAGCTCTTTTTGCAAACAAATGCAGGATAAGATTTTGGTTGTTTCTTCATTAAAGCTCTTGAGTTAAAAGTTTTGGGTCTCATCAGAAATATCAGAGGGGAAAAAATCTGTCGTTATTGCGTTTAGGTAATTAATTTGACACAAACTGTTCAAAGTTATGGTAAAACCCAATAGAGGTATTTATCAATCATTTTAAACACAAAAACTGAACTTATTCGCAGTTCAGTTTTTGTGGATTTTTCTGTGGAACTTGACTCTGAAGTATTTGAGTAAAATTTGAGTATTAGCTGATTTTTTCGCAGAACAAATGGAATATATTTGAAGGAAAATGTTTGAAAAGCTGACATGTCTGGGTGCAATGCTACATGACATGCTATTGGTTGGCGTCTACAAAGCAGCCAATCCAGGAGTAGCATTTGTTTTATATTGGCTGTATATCCAAGAGAGTAAATAAAACAAATACTGTATTATTACTGTAGTGAAAAATGGTTTTCACTGTGTATTAATGCATATTTAGGTATTGAACTATAAATAGGCAGTACAGGATGTGTCAAACGTTCATGGATTCCACTGTAATGCTAAACATCCCCAGTATTACAAGAAAAATTAAAAGGTTTTACTCCTGTTAAATTAATTAACCACCCAGCATGTAGATAAAGGTAACTGCTGTTGTTTGATATCCAGTATTATCTCTCAAGTTTTTGTAAAGTAAAAAGAGATGAGACCATAATAAATCATTTCTAAACTGTCTTCACAAGTAATGTAACACGTAACCTTTACAATCTCAGTATAAATAATAAAATTTACTATAGGAAAATATATTTAAAAAGTAAAAAGAGGCAATAGAGGGGCAAATCCTCAAACTAAAACCGTATTGAAGCATTTTCTTTATTTCAGCTCCAGCATTTAGTTTTCTTTAGCTTACACTAAAACTGTGTTAGCAGGATTTTCCTGACATTCACTAATCTCTTAATCTGTAGGTGAAGCCAGAGTTTGCAGGTTAGAAAGGCATCAGTCAAGACAAGAGTACAAAATTTTTTAAAAATCACTCGATCATATTTGTAGGATAAAAGTGAAGCCAGTGACCAAAAGCTGGGAAAATTTCTTAGTCTGAAATTGATCAGGGAATAAAACAAAAAATAGTTTTCAAATCATGATTCTATCTGTTTAAACCTGAAACTCTGAATAAAACTGCAACCCTTTAAATAATGTGATTAACTTTACCGAGAGCCGTTGTACATATGTGGAAAAAACATGGAACTGTGGTGAACGTACACAGGAGTGGCCAAAATGACTCCCAAGATCTTCAATGATTTGTCTTGTTTTGTAATTACAAAAATACCTTCATGTAATTTTTTTAACCTTTACTAAAAACATATGGTCGAGATCACTAAACAGAAACTTTACCTCAGCCGCTTCCTGGTAAAGTAAATTAACTTTTTCTTCAATGCCAAGAAGTATTAGTATATTTCTCCGATAATCCTAGCATAAATGTGTTTGTTGCAATGCTATGTAATCATACTAGAAATTTAAGATCTACATAAGTAAACACTAACAAAATAAATCTGAACAAACTCTGCTGTGTTTGCTTCCTGCTAGATAAAGTGTGTTAAAGTCGCAATTTTGTGCCAAAAGAGGAAATGGATTAATTCTAGCAGCACGCAAGACAAATTTTATATTTCTCCGTTTCAACCTTAAGACGTGACAGAGCTCTTTGTGCTGGCATTGGCTCGGGTCCAATGGTGCAGTCCAGCCTCTGCGCTCACAGGTTGGTGTGAGAGAACTCACTGTGCTTTTTCCCCTCTCCGCTCCACAGTGGAGCCGCACATCGGACAGCCGTGAGGCGCCGTTATTTTCCCCCGGAGTCGTATGCGGAAGAGGAGGAAAAATGGACAAACACAAAGGCAATCAACAAATCTCCTTTTGCTGGAACTCTGTGAAACATAATAAGACCAAATCATCATCTATTTAGCTTCGTCAAATCACTGACAGCAGGCCTTGATAAAAGAGAATGGAAAATATGTAGGGTACAAGACGCTGCCAAGACCCTCACCGACAAGAGCTTCCTATTGAAGCCAGATGTTGATTCAACTGGCCAATTTTGATAAATGGCATAATGATTACCATTATAGATTGAGTAATTTTATATCCGCATGCCACATTGTTGGTCCCTTTTAATGGAAGCCAAATAAAGTCTGATTTGTGCCCGAGGCCAGGTGGGCTTTTCTGGTGTTGGCGTGCTACATGTAGTGCCTTAATCACCGTTAGGAGGGCACCCATGCAGCAGATGAGCCACCTGGCCTGCAGGGCACCGCCGCCCACGGTTCCTGTTGTTGTCGTCAACTGTCCAGAAAAGCCCGTCACACAGCTCCATAATGAGATTTAATTGGCGCTTTAACCTGACGTTTGCCCCCTTCTAATGACCTCAATCCCATTAGAAGGACTTACTCAATCAAAGCTTCTCAAACTTGACCCACTGACCCATATGGATGTTACCTGGTGTGGCTCTCTGGTGTTTTGATGGACTAAATCTGAGGTCCAAACACCGTGTCCCCTTTCTCCGGGGATTTGGGGTGTTACGGCAGATTAGCGAGAGTAATGCCACAATGGAAAATGGGTGTGGGGAGTTACAGGATCGCTGCTGGACATAAACTGATGTTTGCGTTCAGGCCTTACTGTGACAGATACTTCGGAGAATCAAGGGAAATCCAATTACTGGACTAAGAGACTTTTTTCCCCCTCTGATCTCATACTGTCCTTATTTCCTTCCTACCACAAATCTGCTTTAAGGTTCTTTTTAAATCTTTTTTTGCCTTGCAAAACATTCAGTGCTCCACATTTCTGGGAATAAACATAAAGGAGAGTAACAGTGTGTGCAATCAGATTGACCTCAAGTTTTGGAAGACTTGTCTTTACGATACTGTAGAAAGAACCCTAATCCTACTTCTAACTATAATGATATGCAATTGAGTCTTCTCTCATAGTATAAAACCTTTTATTCTCTCTTTAGCAAGAGATTTTCAGCTGCAATGTTGTTGAGAAAGCCAATGTTTTGCTGCAGGGACTTTGATGTTAATACCCGATCTATACCGAAACAAATTTTTTTGGGAAAACCTACTGACCCCACGTAAACAGAAACAGGGTTTTTGTTGAGAAAACCTGGAAAATGTTTTTGAAAATACACATTTGTTACTACCAGTGCTGGAAATATGTATAATAATAATGGAGTTGTTTTTGTATTTTTTTTTTTCATTTTGCATCTGTCTCATGGGTTATGATTTTGTTTCCATTAAAATTAAAATGTGTGTATGCATATGTATATAGATATGTATGTAACGATAAGGGCTGGATTGTTCTTGTGTTCTTGTATTGTATTTGTTTATTTGTCAAAAACTTTGAAAACCAATAAATATAATTTAAAAAAAAATTTAAATGTGAACTGAAGAAGTAAATGACAAAAAAAGGCGAAACAATGTCAGGTAGAATACAGATAATTGTTGTAGTAATGTCCACATAAAAAAGATAGAAGGAAAGACAAATGGATGGATGATTAATTTGATGCATAGATGGGAAGCATGGAGAAATGGATGGGTGAATTAGAAAAACAACTGCATTGACAAACAGACAGATGAATGAATAAATGAATGGGTTAAGACAGTTGGACAGAGAAAACGTTTTTCATAGTTTTCTTTTTCTATATTTTATGCTTTTCACTACTTTGTTTCACTATATTATCTCTCAAAAGTCTGCGACAGACCGGCGACCTGTCCAAGGTGACCCCGCCTCTCGCCCGGAACGTAGCTGAAGATAGGAACCATGACCTCCCGACCCCACTAGGGACAAGGGTATTAGAAAATGGATGGATCACTCAAAAGTTAAAATAATTTGTTAAGTGGGCCCCACACTGCTCCCTGAAGAACACCTTCAGTTACATTCCTTCACAATCTATACAGTAAGAAACACACCCAAAACCCCCCAACCAGAAATAAGATGCTATTTCATCAATCAAATGTTAAAGGTAAACACACGAAAGAGTCACAGTTGTGAAGTCGTTTTTGTAGCATAGCTCATTTTATTGTTTAAACAGTTTTGCATAGGAAATATATCCACTTCCAGTAATTGACTGCAGTAAAAACAGCTGCTAGCAGTATAGGCTGGATATAACAGTAACAATCACAAAAAGTTGAGCCTCTATTTACACTGATTTTTAATCTTGTGGCAATTTTAGCCCCTGCATCAAATGTAACCAGCTTGAAGGCATTGCCTAAATGCTTCGCATTACTAAAAATCAATAAAAAGAAGGGATATCAAGGCCTTCGCTATACAGTTCACAATGGACACCTGTGGCTCCTAGACTGTAAATTAAAAAGATAAAATAAAATAATAAAAAAAAAAAACAGGTTTCCAAAATTCCTCTAAAACATACATTCAGATACATACATAGACCTTGAACACACTTGCAGTGTAACTACGATCACTACTGGAGACTGCTTACATACTGTTTTGTTGTTGGTGTTGTTGTTGTTCGTTACGTACAAGTCCGCCGTAGTTCCTCAGAGTGAAATGTGTGTGCAGAGGGAAGAGAAAGTGCCACAAAACCCCCACTACCCACCTCCCGTTTAAAAAAACAAAACAAATCCAAAAACAACAAATCAGCTCTGCAGAGAAAAGAAAATACATTACTTCATCCTTTCACTGCACATAATGTAGCACTGACCCTCTTTGCTCCCACTCCCCAGAAAAGGAAAACTATTTTAGATTTTGAACAAGTTTGATGTGGACATGAGTGTTGACATATTTATAATATGAAAACATTACAAAACAAAACAAAATCAATAAATGTCTAATGAAAAGCACATTTTCCAGATGACTTCGCCACATTCTCCTCTGAGTGACGCAAGGTATGTTTATCACATTCCACTGTTATATACAACAGACACTTGGACAGCTTGAACAGGCACTGCTAGCTTCTCATCTCCGTTTGGTGAGAGTTACAACCTGTATAAATGCTGGTTTTAATGTTTGCTTTATAACCTGACGTTGAGTGACTAGCAGCTAGCCAAAAGTATGGAGGATGTGTATTGCTCGAGTGGGATGAAAATTAAGTTTCCCTTCCGCCTGCACGCCTCTCAGTCCCTTCAGAACGCTCCAAGTAAAACAAAAATAAAACCACACATATTGCATGAGTGCCACAGGTCCTCCTTGCATATGGTTGCCCTGTTCCTGTCATGATTAGAGTAGTAATACTTTAGACAAAAATTAAAATAATGATCTGACATGATGCTGCAGACAGATTGAACACTGTTTACATTATTTTTTAATAAAGTTTCAGGACGTTTTCGACATTCAAACTGAAAAACAAAAAAAATATATATACCTCAGCTGGAAAAGTAAAGTACCCTAAAGTGAAGCACCTTAAATTTATACAAAGGAGGGGATTTCTATATAATACATCAAGCATGTGAAAAGTGCAAAATGACTGATGTGTAGATGCTGATCTTTTAGGACATTCTTGAGCAGACAATTAATTATTGACCATGATCAACAACAAATTGGTCAGTAAAGTTAGATAAGAGTGCTGGCTGTTTCGCTCCTTTGTCATTTTATGCTTTAGCAGTTTTGGTTTAACGACCACTGGACATTTTGTTTCGACTCAGCATCAATTGGATGTACTTATAGCCATGAAAATGCTTTTTGTAATGAAAATAAAACCAAATGAATTTGCGATGTTTGAAAAACAAAGCCGTTTGCTTACAGGCATTCAATGCAATACAGGCATTAAATGGCAAAAACGTACAAAATGGAGAACGATTCGCCATGTTGGGTCAGTTGTTGTCTTTATGCACCAAGTTCAAACATGAACCATCATTTTGTTGCTTCTTTTATACCATTTAATACCTGTAAACAAAACCATTTTATATGTGTTCCTGCCTATTGTTTAATTTGTCATATATTACTCATGTTCTGTTAGGTTTTGCCCATTGGTCCATTGTGGAGATGACTATTCTTGAAAACGGAGTAGTGCACTTGTTCTGACAAAAAAAATACATAAACAGCATATGATTATCGACGCACAAACAAGGAATTTGAAAATATTAAATTGGGCTACTGATTAATAAAAGCCACTAGTGCCACAAAATCTTAATAATGTGTTTTTATTTTAAGTAGTAAGTTAAATCATGAGGCAGATGAGAGCATTTTGATATGGGTATAAAACTGTCAGCCAGAACGAAACTAAACGAAGTGTCCCGTGACAGAGCGCAGTACTTCGCACAACCAAAACTGCAAAAGTACAAATTAGCGAAGGGGCAAAATGACCAGCAGCTAGCACTGATTGACACATTTCCATTAGGAAACTAAAGATTTCATTCTTTTTAGGACGTTTGCACTGGAGATTTTACCCTGCTCGTCATTCATTTAATGTCAGATGCAATCAGTGGCCTTTAATTTTCTTTTTTTGTTGTTGGCTTTTTACTGGTTTAAGTGACATCACCCTCCCAGCTGCTACAACAAACACATTCACGCCACTCGCTTGTTCAACAAGAATTTACACCCATTTTGAGAGAAAAAAAGCAAACAAAATTATCAAATAAAACAGAAAGAAAGAGAAAAGAAATTACAAATTTTGAGAAACATCACATCACACTTACTATGGCCACTCTAATCAAAGTACAATTCAAATATTCATGGAGTTTTTCCCCCCCAAAAATAGTAATATCTAAGCACTAGGAATAATGAGAAATAATAACATTAATAATAGTAATAATAAAAAAACCTTCATTATTGTTCTTTATTCTTACTGATTTCCCATCTCTCCAACCTGCCACATTTTCTTTTTCTTTTTTACATACAGGAATACAAACGTGATGACACTATTCGGGGTAACCTGGAGAGTTCTAACTCAAATCCAGCATCTAAAATAAAAAAATAAACTAAATGCTAATTAATTTCTTTTCCTAAAATGGAATTGACTTGCTTTCCCCTCCCAACCCCCCAGAAATGAAGATTTACAAATACAATCTTCAAGAGAAGAGCTCCCCAGAAAAGTTTACAGTGTACAAACTCCTGTCCTACGGCAGGATTTTAAAAAGAAAAACAAAAAATGTTTTATTTACTTGAACAAAAAGACCCTCATCTTCTCATTTCGTGTAGCGTCAGAGGCACTCGATCGCACAAACAACACAGCCGCTCTGGCCTTACATACACACTTCAGCTGCAGAGGCAGAGTTTAACCCCCACCGGACCGCAGCCAGCAACACGATCAGGATATTTACCTTTATGTACATTCTCCCAATTTTACCAAACACTGACAGCACAGTGACCCTTACACACACACACACACACACACACACAGACCTACAGACACACTTGGGGACAATGCACTTCAGTGGGTCTCTGGTGGCCAAAGGCTGCAAAGCACTTCTCTTTTTTTTTTTTTTAAATAAAACAAAAAAGACAGAACAGTGCACATAGAACGGGGTGACTTTTTTTTAAATTAATATATATATATTTTATCTGCATAATAAATCCGGGTGAAGACGAAGAGCTTGAGCTTGACTTGAGGATCATTTTGTTACTGCTCACACCAGAGAGCGCTCGGGAAAATTTCGCCCCTCAGAAAAGGAAATATTTCTTTCACGATTGTAGGGAAAGAGTGCAAAAGAGCTGCTTTTTCTCTGAGAGAAAACTCTGATTTCTACATTAACGACGGTATGATTGATATACATAATGCCCTGTAATATGCCTGAGAGGTTTAGATTGAGACTTCTGAACACTGCACGGGGGAGAAGATGATTGCCTACATGCTCTATTTAAGTGCTATATATATTTCCTTATCTAGTGGATTCTATTTAAGCTTCTAGTCGGCCATTAAAACAACATTCTTCTCTAGTCCAATAATTACTTTAACACACTTTTACTGGTTCTGCAAGGGGAGTATGTGTGTTTATATACATTTATACAAATCTACTAGGTATAAAATACTCTAAAGGCTTGCCTGAGCCTGTCTGGAACTGATTTGGACAGGTCTCACTAGCATTAGTTGGTGTGTGATTGTTGCGCAGGTCACAGGCCACTTAGCTGATGTGTTCGTTAAGGCATCTATTCGGGAATTGCATTCGGCTGACGTCTCCCGAGAGAAAAGAGAACAAGAGGGCATGTGGCTGAAGCCCTCCTGGATCTGAGACCGACCGGGATTCTACGAGAAAAAAAATGATCTCCTACAATGATTGTCGTGCTCAAGTCAAGCCGTCTCTCCTGTAAAATATATGAGCTCCTTTCGAAAGGTTACATGCTAGCACCCCAGGTGGAAAGTTGAAAGAAAGAGTCACGGTTAGGCATGGGTCGGTGTGGGTCTGAGTGAAAACACCACGGTGGCTACGGCATTTACAGGGACATTTCAAACAAACGCAACCTAACTGCTTTTATAGAAAACAAAAGAAACAATTATTCTCGCTGCCGACAACAATTTAACATTTAGATTATTGCAACTATAATGTTGTCAATAAAATTTATTTATTATTTTGATTTTGATATGTGGACTTAAGCAAAAATTTAGAAAAATCCTGCATTTAACTTATTAGTTTACAAGTACACAACTGTATTGCAGCAAATGTTACACCTAAGGCTAGGAGTAGCGCTAGCTAACATTAGCTAGTAAACTAGACTAAGAGTATAGCTAGCTAACATTAGCTAGTAAACTAGGCTAAGAGTATAGCTAGCTAACATTAGCTAGTAAACTAGGCTAAGAGTATAGCTAGCTAACATTAGATAGTAAATTAGTCAGACCATCAGAGTATAGCTTTTCAATTGTAGTTTTTTAATTGACTTACTTTAAAGGTAATTGGGGAACTCTTTTATGTTTTACTGTCTCATGTTTTAAAATTGTTTCTAAACAGGTGATTTTTTCTTTCTCCATAAATGTAGCATCCTTTATTCAGATAGCTACTAATTAAGCATTATTTTTATGTAAATGTAAGCTATTATTAGCAAGTTAATTCATCGGGTTACATCCTGCAGGTGTCGGATTGAAGTGATAGGTGGTAGTCCTTTAGTTATCATTTCATGAGTTTTTGGACAACTGGAAATATTTTCAAACAGCCTAATATGTGTTTTTTGAAGGTGCAGTAAAGGTATTTTAGCTTTTATTTTCTAGCTAACCAGCTGTGAAGGGATGCGGCTTCTTACAGATGAAGAAAAACGGATTTTATTTCTTATTAAAGACGTTTTAAACTTTCAAAAGCGGTGAATAAAAATCTTTAAAAACTTCAAGTAGCTTGATATGGGTAACCGACCCATGCCTAGTCACAGCAGACTAATTAGTGACTTTGCAGCCGTAGTAAGACCTACATAGGATGAATTCTAATGTTTTTTATACATACTTCTAAAAAAACTTCACCCTTTTCCAAAAAAATATATTACACTGAAACATGTCTGACTGTCATTCGGTAGATGCTGGAGGAAACAAGAAAAATAAATTTAAAAATCAGACCTTGCCTTACACTGCATAGAAAGCAGTCCCCACTTTGGTCAATAAAAAAAAAAGGAAACACCCACAACAACAACAACAACATCAACAACAACAGCGACGGACAACAACATCAACAAAATAAATGCATTACCATATTTTCTATCTCCAAACTAGCCTCTAATAATTGACACATCTATAAGCACTACCTACATAGGCAAAACGTGGTATTGCATAATTTTCATATTTCTGAATTCCACCCTCCACAATAGTAACGGGAAGATGAAGAAAATGAGCATTGAAGATAAGAGAGAAAACAAAAAGATGAAAGGTTATCAGAAAAACCACCAAAATACTGAAAAAAACCAAATGCTGGTAGATTACAAACTTTAAAACAGCAACTATACACAGCCTTGATATGCAATGTAACTGTGAGATAGAGTAGTACATGAAGTTAAAAATCAACAATTTCATTCAAAGTACAAAACAATTCTTATCATAAAAATGTTAATTTTTTTTCTCTCTCTATAATGATAAATGCAGCAAAAACAACTGTAGTGATGTCTCTATATTCAAAGGCAAGGCACGTAATGTGGACTATATGTCGTCGTGCAAAATTAGGAGTATCGGAGAAATTTTTTTTTTCTCATGTGTGTGTGTATATATATATATATGCGTGTGTGTGTGTTGTCTGGACTGGAGGGGCAACAGCTGCGGGATTGCCATGCAGAGATCTTGATTTCGGGGATATGCCACCACCTGGATTCATAATTTCAGTTTTCACCCTCTTCCACTTTAGAGTTCGCCTTGCACAAGCTGTAGCTTTACCCATGAAGATTACAGTACATTTGCATGGATAATAACTGTACACATAAGCTTTATAAGCTGACGGCCAAATGCTTTTTAATTGAAACAAAATGTCTCTTTCACGCACACTTTGTGTGTGTAATTTCTCAACTTATTTTAGATTGTTTAAGAAAAAAGAAATTGCCCATCTTGATGGGAAGTGCTCAGATCAGATTAAGTGCTAGGTTTTTTTCTGTTGCACAGGTAGCTTTATGCTTGTCTTCAAACTGCCTTTCACACTTTTTACTCATGCAAAGAGATGGATATGTGACTGAAATCATATTCTTAAACATTTAATAACTATCCCCCTTCCTTTAGAGTCTTAGGGCAGTCAGACTGATAGCTTCCCTTCAAAAAAAATTCAATTGCACTTGCCTCTGTCGCAAATTTTTCTTTTTTTCTTCCTCTTTTATTATTACATTCCTTTTGAAAAGGACTTGCGAGTAGTTTTTCTTCTTTTTTTAGGAGGGCTCCAATGTCAAGCTGTTAGCATTTAGTGTTTTTTTAAAAAAAAAACTGCATCAAGAGTTTTCAACTCTCCCCATAAGTGTTTACATTAGTTCTTGAAATAAGTAGCAGTAAAGAAACAAAGTCAACACATTTTTTTTCCTTAAAAACAAAGAGTCGTATCACAGTAAACTGAAATCAAACGGAAGAAAAAAAAAAAAAAACACACTCTGAATTCACAATTTTTTTTTTTTTTTTTTGTTCCTACGGTGTACACAGTGAATCGTTCGTTCGTTCGTTCAGAGTCTCTTAGCCATCCACCAGGCAGGGATGTATCTGCAGACCCCCCCTCGGTTGACTGTGTGTGTGTGTGTGTTGCGGGGCGTTCAAAATGGTTTTCACCTTCCTCTGACGTTCAACAATAAGTAGGATTTACTGCCAAGAGTCTAGAGTGTCATGCAATTAAACATTAAGGCATCTATACATCACAGTATTCAGATGGATTGAAAAAAGTTCTGCAAACGCAACAACTGACTGGTGGGTGGGTGGATGTGTGCGAGGAGACATCAGACCTGAAGCTTTTCTTCCTTCCTCTGAGCCGTCCACTCATCATCTTTACTTCAGGGCCATTCTCCATCATCATCATCATCATCAGGATGAGGAAGAGGAGTGGGAGCGGGGAGATGGAAGAGGTGAGAACGGGGGGTCGGGAGGTCGAAGGTGAGGAGACTGATGAGGAGGGGGTTGATGCAGCACCTGCTGCTTTGCTGGTTTCATCCATGGCTGCAAACACCTGTAGTGCTAGCTCTGCCCCACCCTTCCACCCTGGGTGGGGGGAGGGCGGAGGTGGGCCAAGCCTCGATGAGCTCAGTTCCCGGACTCGGCGGGGACCAGCGGTTCACCAATGATGTTTATGCTGTAGTTCTGGTGGACATTTGTTGGCAGAATCGGAGTCCCGTTCGACACTTGGAATGGAACTAAGCTCGCCCAGGTACCAGGACTGGAAAAAGAAAACACAGAAATAATGGTTAGAGACATGCTGGGAGCTTTCTCCTTTTTGCAGATTTATGTAGTTATTACGAACATCAGGAACCAAAAACAAGAAATAACAAATCCTTTTAATTATTTTCCAGGGAAAAGTGAAGTGACTCAAGTTTTCTCCACTTCAGTGGAGCATTGAGTAACGCAGGGCAATGCCGGTCAGCTGGCTGAAAGAAGAATGCTATGTTTGTCACTCACTTCCTCTTTTCAAGAAAAAAATAACTTTGCTAACAGGGCTGCATGTTATTAGAAAATCATGCAGAAACCACATTAATAATAAAACTTTTGCTCCATATTTTGCTCACTATTTTTCTTTCACTTATCGTTGTGGGCATCTACTGCAAGGAGACGACATCCAACAGGCTGAAATGTGAACCCATAATAGCTCAAATGTTGTAGCCAACAGCTGCATATCTAACAACTCTAAAATTACAATGTAAAGAGTCGTCACAACACCAATGTTGTCATAGTGGCTACTACAAAAATGAAGCTAGAATCGGCATCGGGAAAAAGTGCTTAATTTTTTCACAATGATTGATGTTAACTGAAGGAGCATTAGCTGAAGTAAATTGTTAAAAAACAAAAACAATAAAGAAGAGATGGAAACTGAAGGAGAGCCATGAATTTGACAATCAACAAGCAGATACTCTGACTATACTGTGGCAGGCTAACAATTAGCTGCTAACGATGCTAAGATTCGATTTTTCTACTCAGCTGCTATTTTAAACAATTATTTTCAGTTTTTTATGAATTTGGAACGCATTTAATGACCTCCGCTACAAAATATATGGATTAGTTTCTAACAACATTCACTCAAATTGTCAGAACATTAAAAAAATGGACAGACACAAGGTGCTGTATCTGAATTTGTAGGCCCTCTGATAAAAGGCTAACCAGTAGCCGCTAACGATGCTAAATTTAGATTTTCTACTGAGCTGCTATTTCAAACGATCTTTTAAGTTTCTTTATGAATCTGGAAACATTTAACCACCTCCAATGCAAAATATATGTATCAATTACTAAAAATATTCACTCAAATTGTCAGAATGTTAAAAAAAAAAAGACTTTTCGGCTGTTAAGACTACACTGAAACCTCGTCTCTTCTCTCTCCAACCATGTTACTGCTTTCTCGTCTCATGAGCTGCCTGTAAATATACATACTGTTATATATGCAGTATTTTTACCGTGAGAATCGCATACTAAGACATGTGACACGACTGGTTTGAACTAAGCGGAGGTGATCCCGGATCATGTGAGAGGGTCGTGACGCAGTGCCCGCTCCTCTGCATAGAAGAAGAGGGGGTTAAAAAAAAAGAAAAAAAAAGAGGAGAGTGGGGTCTGTGCACAAAGCTGCCCCATCCCTATTCATCTCACGCTAATGGCAAAACAACACGGTGATTGTTCCTGGGGAGCAACGGCGCTAACTGAAAACGCGAGCGGGAACAAGCGGCATGTTGTTCCCGAGAGGTGCTGCGCTGCGTAGATGTCAGATAATTAGCCCCCCCTGTTCTCCTCCTCGTCCTCTTTACTCTCCTTTTCTTCCTCACCAGCCCTCAGTGCACCAACGCGTCACCCTCGCCTCGGATGAGAATACCTGCGACGCGGATTTCAAGTAAAAAGAGTGAAATGTTTAAGGAGCGTGGAGAGAGAGAGAGAGTCTCATGAAAAGCAACTCTTCAGCCTGTCTGAGTTTCACATCAACCACTAGCCGCAGTTGTTGCGCTTAAAACAAAGAAAGTGCAAATTTAATTCACCTCGGGGCGTGAAAACACCAGCTGCCTGAACGATGAAGTGAAAAGACGAAAACGAGAAAGCAGCGGAGATGTGTTCACAACAAAAGCAAAAATCACAAGAGCTCTGTTACATTCCAGCCCGCAAAGAGTTAAATAATAATAATAAAAAGACTTGAAGGCTAATCCTCTAACAGTTTTTCTTTTTTCCTGTCCGACCAGCTCTTCCACTCCTGCTTTCTTCCCTCCCTCCTCCAGCCCTGCCAAAAATCATCGGACAGGAAACGAGGGATTAAATTTTTCCTACCTTGCCAAACAAAGAGCGCACAGAGCGGGCCAGGGGGCTGCAGCTCTCTCTCTCTTCCTCTCTCTCTCTCTCAGTTTCTCTTTCCTTATGAAACTCCTTTAATGTAATGGCTTACATTAAAACGGGGGTGGGGGAGACCACACAGCTACAAAAGGGCACTTGCGGGCCTTTGTGTGCAAATCGTTCTTAATCTCATTAAAATCGATGGCTGTCAGGCCCTATCTGCGTCCCATAAACCAAAAGCTGCGCCGCTTCTGCTCTGAGGCTTGCGCAGCACTTTGCAAAAGTGTTCATACCGCCTAAACTTTGACAGATTCCGTCGTGTTAAAACCACAAAACCTCAGGATCTGGCGTATGCAGGCCTCGGAGCCCGGGTTTCAAAATACTCCACACCAAATGTTTGGGGTTAATGTAAAAGTTTGCAGAACCACTTGCAGCTGCAAATCTCTTTGGAGCGTGTCTTTTCCTAATTATCTATATATTTTTAATATAACTCTCCTTTGGAAAATAGCTGGACTTTGTCTAGGTCATTCTAACAGCTGTGGCTGCACATTTAGGCTCATCCTGCTGGAAGGTGAACCTCTTCCCATGTAGGTGTATTAACTCCAGCATGATACTGCCACCACCATGTTTCACTGTGATGCAGATGGTGTGTTCAAGGTGATGTGCAGTGTTATTTTAATTCCATTTATAGCATTTTGCATGTTTTTACCCAGAGCATCTTCTTCCCCTACATGGATGGCTTCTGGGAACTTGTAATGCCGTAATCTTTGGAGTTTCACTCTTGCCAAATGTCTCTAATGTTCTCCAACAAACCTCTGAAACTTTCAAAGAAAAGCTGGATTTAAAATATGATTAAATGACAAAAAAAAAAAAAAAAAAATCACAATTCACTAATTATATTCGAAAGGCGACACAGGATTTTTGCTGGCGTGGAGTGGGCTCGTACAAATGCACACCACACTTTTCAGATTTGCTTGTATGGTTTTGTACCATTTACAGTCATCCACGTCTTTGTGGTGGTTTGCCACAGAATATACACTGAGGTTTGAGGCTGCAAACCTCAGTGTATATTCTATTTTTTCAACATGATAACATGTTAAAAAGTTCAAGAGGTTGCTTGGGTGGCTTGAATGGGCTTAAAATAAATGCTGAGTAACTAGGAGGGGAAAAAAAGGACACAGAAAATGACGGGTTTGCTAAGGTGTTCTCAGTTTATTGCAGTTCACGATATTATGCGGTATGTAAGCTATTCCTGCACTCAAGCAACCCGACCTCCATGTTTGCGTTTCCTCAGGTAACCTTTAAGACAGCCTAACTAACTCGGCGTTCCCAAACCTCGCAAAGCACAGCCCGGCCGTACAGCGTGCTTCGTTTAAGGATTAGCTCGCTAAATTAGATTATCTAATGGCATCTTAATGGATTGCTGACCCATTTCCTGCACAATGGCAACATGCGAGTCTGGCAGCTTTTTCAATTTGGACGCTACGGTGCTGGAGAGACGCTCTTCAGTTTAAAGGGCGGCACAGATAAAAGAGAGATCCGATGGATTCCAGCTCCATGGGCTGGACAGCTAAACAGAGGGAGGGATAAAATAAATAAAATAAGTTAAATTCAGGGGACTTATTTGTCCTCATTACTGTACTGTACAGTCACATGGTGTGTGAGTGGAAAAAAAAAAAGAGCAGGCATTTCTCTCTGCTACCTCTACCCGCCTATTAAGAGGCCTGTTAAGGGGGTCTGTGCTGCGTGCATTTGTGTTTATAACTTCACCAAATGCAAGCTGACCTGTACACACACTCACACACACACGGATAGGTCTGCACATCCAGGGGAAAAGGAGGTACAGGGAAACAGGGAAACAGGAAAAGGCTTAGCTCAGCTCGCCTGCTCTGCCATGCTGAAAACGATTCAGGATTTCTTTCTCTCCCCCCCAAGAGAGGAGAGAGAAACACAATGTGGAAACAAGATGGAGGAGGTAATCTGCACCTTTAAGTTAAACACAACAGAGCATTGGGTCAAGATTGAGCAAAGACCAGATAATTCCTGCATGGCTGCTGTTACGTACCTCAAAAGAGGCTTTTTTTGTTTAAAAAGGAGGAAAAAAATCTTGCAAATTTATTACATCGCAGGACTTTTTCTTGCTGTCTCATTACAGAAACACCAATACTGAATTTTAATTATTCTTTGTGTAAATTGAGAATGTTGTTAAAGGGATTCTGCACCAAACAAATACTAAAACACTGGACTTCCCCCCCAGTTCATTAAATGAAGTAATCTCCAAACTTTCCACATTAGCGGTCGGTAAACACACCAACCAGCAATATGTTGTTTGGTGCATTTAATTATAAGTTCACCACGAATCAAATAAGGGTTAGGGACATTCAGTGCCAGCAGCGTTTATTGTGGCGCCTGATGAACATGCATGAAAACCCTTAAAATAAATCAACCTTTTAACACTGAAGTGTCACGCTTAAAATAAAGAGGGGGGGAAAATAAGTTAAGATAGAATCATTTCACTTTGCAGGTTTTCTGTAAAGATCTGATGGCTGAAATGGCTATTAAAAGTATTGATTTTGTGTCTGATGAACTGATTCCTGTCTTGATTTGGCCTTAAGCTTTGGTTGAAACACTTTATGATGATCAGGCTTTAAACCACTGGAAAACAGCCACAGCGTTTTTGTCAAAAAGTTTGATGTTTCAAAGAGTTTATTTTAATTTTTACTCTAATTCCATGGATTTAGGAAGAGAAATGAGCCCACAGCATCACTCATCCTCCAACACGCATTGAGAGTGGCAATGCGGTGCTTTTCTTTTCTACACCCTCATTCTTGCTTTACATTAAACTTGAAGCCTCTGTAGCCCCTGTTGTTTACCTTTGTAATGGTAGGACAAAAAGATAGCAGACACTTTTAAACAGTTGCTAAGCAGAGCTGGTGACGCTAAGATGCTTTTTTCCTTTGCTGCAGTTCTCTTGCATAGATTTGTTGTTGGAGATTTTGCTTAAGTCACACAGAATGAGAAGCTCAGACGTCTGATCAACTTAAAAAATGTGATTCTAAATTTTAAAAGGTATCACTTACATTTTATGGACTCAGATAAACGTTGAATGGCTGAGTTAGATAAAAACTCCGTTATGATGTTTCTTAACTCAGGATTTTATTCCCACTTAGTAAATGCAGTCAAATGAAATGTCGGATTAAAAAAGAGAGATTAAGCTACGGTAATAAAATGATTACTATATTTAAAGGTTTTCTTTTTTTCACATCTTTAGCGGGAGTCCCACTAATTTCTGTTGGATTCGAACCAAAGGTACTCCCATTTGGCTTGATTGAGGTAGTCTCCAACCAAGGAACAAGGAGTACTTTTTGTCTTTTATGGTCGATGATCGCTGCAATTGCTTTTATAACTAAAGTAAAGTCTACACAGGTGAGTTTGCATGTGTTGCAGTGGAAATGATCAGCCCAGACCTTAAAGAAAACTGGAAATGTTTATCGCCGGTAAAAGCCAGAGCAATGCATTTCTAAACATGACTTAGCAAAGGAGAAAACGCTTAATAATTGCAAGGGAAATACTTAAGTCAGAATGAAGGGGAGAAAAGAACAAAAAAGGAGGGAGTGAAACACTTTAAAAAAGGCAATAACTTTAAAAAAATTTTCATCAAAGAAATGCATGGAGTAATTGCGGCATTAATAGGAGCCGCAACTCATGTGCGAGAACATCGCTTTCTTAAATGTTGTTTTATATGAGGATGTCAAAAAATAAAGAGCAGACATTAAATTTTAAAAGGGTAAAAGTGTAAATACATGTGATGTGTGTGACAGAAGGGAGACGGCAGATGAAAAGAACGAAAAGGTTACCTTTGCCAAGCAATCCCCAAAGTGTCGTCAGTGGCACTGGGGCCATAATGCCTGCCGTTTTGAGTCACGCTCCAGTCACACTTCCTCAGCTGTCAATTGAAACCTAGCGGTCAGATCACTGGGCCAAGACAACTTCCACTTCAGATTACACTACAACTCAACACTGTATACACACATGCATGCAGGACAAGGGCAGGACCTCAGATCGGGCCCAAAATTTAAAACATATGTACTTGATGAACTGTAGTTTTCTTTCTATATATATGTAATTTGGTGTAGTAGGGATTACAGTCAATTAAGAGCAGACATGAAGGGGGGAGGGATGCAGTTAGAGTTAGTGGCAGCAGCTAACCTGGAAGTTAAGGAAAATTTAATGGAGTTAGTTGGTTAGAGAATGTGAGTAGCATATATAAATAGTACCTTACAAAAGTATTCATGCTTTCTGAATTATTCCACATTTTGTCATGTCATAAACACAAACCTTGTTATTGGAATTTTACAACACAAAGTAGTGAGCAATGGTAAAATAGAAGGGAACTTATGCTTTGCTTTCATTTTGTTTTAAACAAATAAAAGTCTAAAGAATGAGATGTGAGTTTATATCGAGTCTAAATGTCACAGAATTTCAACCCGTTGCGGGTTAAAATCAGCGTTTTGCACATTAAGAGATTGAAACTGCCTCCCGTCTTTTATAAAATATCTCCACCTCAGTCAGATTTAATGGAGAGCTTTTGTGAACGTATATTGTTAAGTCTTGACTGAATCGACACAGCATGATGCTTCCACCGCCGTGTTTCAAAATGGAGGTGTTGCGTTCAGGTGTTAGTTTTCCGCTGTTCAGTTCTGCTTCAGTTTCAGCTGACCTTATCACATTTTTCCACTTCTTATGATTCTCTCTCACCAGAAGCTTTCTGCTTGTATCTTTTTCATGCTAATCAGAAAATGCACCACTACACTGCAAAAACACAAAATCTTACCAAGTACTTTTGGTCTAGTATCTAAGTAAATTTGAAATAAGGCAAAACTGGTAAGTTTTCAGTAAGATACAAAAGCTTCTTTTAAGTGAATAATTCCTTAATGTTGCTAAAAAAAAGTATTTGTTCCATTGATAGATTATTTCACTTATAACAAAACATTTTCCCCACATTTTTACATGAAATAATCTAGCAGTGGAACTAGTACCACTGACTTAAAATAACCTCCTATATCTTGCTGAAAAGCTACTTGTTTGTATGTTTTTTTTCTTATTTCAAGTGTACCAGGATATTTGCATTGGAAACTATCCCAAAATGATTGGTGAAATTGTGTTTTTGCAGTGTAATAATCCTCAGGATAAGAGATTCTCCATTTGGAGTTGTAGATCTGTGCAGCTCCTCCAGAGTTGTCATGGGGCTCTTGGCTGCTTTTCTGATTACTGGCCAGCCTTTGATTTAAATTCATGTCCTGGTAGCTTTGCAGCTGCACCATACACCTCCCAGTTTCAGACAATAGATTGAGATAAAAGTGAGAAGTCCAAACTTTGGTTTATTGTTTTATGCTCTAACTCTTTCTATAAGCTTCTCCACAACTTTTTCCCTGATGTGTCGTCTGCTGTGCTCCTTGGTCTCCATGTTTGCTCACTAAAGTTCTGAGGCTTTCACAGAACAGCTGGATTCACACTGGAACTAATTTGGTTGCATGAGATTTTATTTAAGAGCGTCAAAGTGAAAGGGGCCAAACACAAAAATGCTCACCACAATTTTCCCTTCTATGCCACAATTATGCACTACTTTGTGTTGGTTTATCATATAAAACTCTCCCACCCGCCCAAAAAACATTTTACCTCGCGGTTGTCACAATGTGACCAAATGTGGAAAAGCTCCAGCTGCATGAGGGGTTTTGCAAAGCACAGCGTTTCATCTGTGAGCAGTCACTACGGGTTCCACCTGCTGAAGCCGGCGAAGCCGTGCAACACGTTCGACTCATGCACCCCGTCGATAACCACCGCCTCACTGCAGAGCGCTCTCCCCGGTCCGGGACGGAGTGCGCATGCCCCCCAGCATGCAGACTTTATTTTTTCATTAGCTAACTGTTTTTATTGATTTGGGGTCACAGTGCAATGAAGTTAAACCACACACACACACGCATACACACCCGCGCTCACATGTACTGCTAACCCTCCCTTTCCCCACTCTTTCTTCATCTTGCATTTCAAAACACGGCAACCTTACATACAGATTACAAATTACTGCAACATAAAAGCCACACACACAGACCTCGTCGTCTCCCCTGCATGCATTATGCGGCCGCACGTGTCTGCAATCCAGCTGAGAGCTATCCCTGCCAAACACCAACCTAACCTTGCCCTGTGGTCAACGCATTCATTTAGTAATGCATCGGGATAAAAAGTGCACCGTTAGCACTCTTTGTGCAGCGGCGGACGCTCTGCAGAGGCTCTTAAGAGAGATTTAATCAGAAAGACGCTGAATATTCAGAGCCATTTGCAGCGGTCAAGATATGTGCTCTTGGTTTTTTCTTTTTTCTCTCCCTCTTAGCACCTGGACGGTTTAATTCTTTTATTCAGGGAGACGTTTCTCTACATCCCCAGCCCGTTACTGAGCTAAACGTGAGACAGCAGCAGTGAACACTTAAATTTGTCCCTTTAATCAACAGCTGCTGAGGAGAACTAAATCAGGACACAATGAGAAGTTGCTCCATTCAGAGTGTTTTTGTTTATCGAAGGTTGGGAAAGTGAACCCGCGCCTCCCTCCATCCCCCACCGTCGTTCCCGCACTCCGGAGGCTTGACAATAGCTCGGAGAGGACATGCGGGCTGAGCCAGACGCTCCGTGCCCACCGCTCCTCGAGGGGCTCGCCATCTGTCCGCTGGCACCAACACATCAGAGCGGCGGCGCGGGGCAGCAGGGGAGAAGAAGAAGAAGAAGAAGGAGGAGAAGGAAAAAAAAAGAGAAAGGGGGGGACGGAGCCGGGGAACGTTAGCAAACAGATGCGGGCAGATTGTGGATTAGGATCCTTCCTTAGATAATACCAAATGACATCTGATCACAGATCTCTCCCTGTGGAATGCTCCACAGTGGCATTCCCTCGAGGGGTTAACCAAGGCAGGAGATGAATGGAGGGGTTTTCACACGCTCGCTGCCTGCGACTCCTACAGCAGGTGTGATGTTGTTGTTTTGTTTTCGTTGTTTGTTTTTTTTTCTATCTTAAAGCCAAATGTGTCATGTGTGTAATTTATCATTATTGTAAATTTTAAAAATAGCCCCCCTTTAATTGTAAAACTCTTCCAATCTGTTTGTTTTAGAATAATTTTGCAATTTCAGCTCAAAGAAAAAAGTAGTTTGAACAAATAGAATGTATTTACACGCAACAACTCTCCCATTTTGTCTCATTACTCTCGCAAGGGATCTCAAAGTAACACATGATTGTGAATTGGAAGAATATTATTAATATGTAATTTTAAAGCGTAAAAGCATAAGATAATTTGTTATTAGTCCCACAAGTGGAAAATTTAAGTGGACATGGCAAAATAAGAGTAGAAATGAAAAATGAAAATCTGCTAAATAAAATCCAGAGCAATCAATTGTCTTGTAATTTAATCTCAGCATAAATCCAGCTGTTCTGTGAAGGCCTCAGAGGTTGTTTTTTGGAGAACATTTGTAAACAAGTGGAGTCATGAAGACCAAGGAGCTCAGCAGACAACTCAGAGAGAAGTTTAAAGTGTGGTAAGGTTCTTCAAAAACATCCCAAGCTTTGAGCAGCTAAACATAAAAGGCACAACTTTGAAGTTTGTGGTTGAAACATGACAAAATATGGCAAAATCTGAGGAGTATGAATGCTTTTGCAAGAAATATTATTTCATCCTGATTATTTTATTTTGAAATCTAAAAGGTCTTTGTGCAAATCCTTTAAATATGAGCACAACTACAGAGAAGAGGCCCAGTGCTGCTCAGCATTGCAACAAAACGCTCACAGTTTATCATCTCGAAGCGCAAAAACCTCATGGCTTGACACAATAAACACACCATTGCCAGATGAGGACAATGATGGAGTATTTTGAGAAACTGTTTAGTCTTGAGAGACTTGGCTCTCTTTTTTTCTGCCCCAAGGGGCCAAAGTCCAGGTCTTCAAATACGACCAAAACAGAAACGGACACAAGATGAGTCGCTGGGAAGAAAAAACCCTTCGGGAACACGAGCTAATAAACCTGAGGAAAGTTGTAATCGTCTCATTTTTAGGTATTTTCCAAACTGTAGTTAATAATACTGCCGCTGGATTTCTTTGGGGGATATTTATACATCTTGGCTGATTCGTGCTTTAAAATCTGGAGCGAGTCTGAGAGCAAATCGCTGGACGAAATTCAGCAGCTGCACTCGGATCGTTGCTGTGTTCTGAGCTCGCTTCATGCCCCACAAAAAACACGGCTACCAGAAAATGTGGAAGACAAACTGTACGACATCAGCCAAGTGATTCCTCCCTCTCTTCCTCCTCCTCCCTTTTCTCCCGAGTGGAATAAAAGCGTCCCAAACCAGACTAAAAAACTAACATCTCCCCCTTTTTTTCTCTCTATTTTAAATCAACATTTTTCAAAATCCCATGATAAATAAATAAAAGATGGAGAGAGACAGACAGTGAGAAAACAGAGGCCAGGTTTGTGATTTTTACGAAACATAAAGAACAGAGCCGGGGAGAAACCCGGCGATCATTATGTAGCCGTGTGCAGATGCATTCAATTAGTTGTGGTTGGAAAAGCCTTGGCCTCGGACCAGCTCTTTCAATAAGACACGGTGGAGGGGAGCAGCCTCTCTTTCTCGACCGAAAACGCCCCAAAACTGCAGCGCATCTAACACACAAACACACACAAAGGGCTGCCACTTCTGTCCGAGGACATCCTACAGTAACACGACGGCACTTTTTTATTATCAGCTTGTAAATAAAGGAGTGTGTTGCACACGGAGGTGTCTAAAGTAATGTAAAGGAAACAGAGGAGACAAGGAAGACAGTGACCCTCCACCTTTGTGTCTCTCTCTCTCTAAATGGAGCAAAAGATTTGATTTTCTTTTCTCTAAACTATCCTGTTAAATTGCAGCCACACTCTCACTGATAGTGTTTTTAAATATAAATCTTAAAATCTGCTAAAATGACTTAAAAAAGAAAGGAAAAAATAGCTTGATAGGGAATGAGCTTGTTTGTTTGTAGCTTCGTTACACATCAACTGTGAAAGAAGCTGTTCTGCCAGTTTGTTCAGATCTGCTCTTTTTTTAATATATATATCTCTTTCAGAAGTGGGGGATGAAAATAATCAGACTAAGAGCAACAGCTTAATGCTGAAACAGAGAAAAACGGCTCACCTGTTGCTGGTGGAGAAAGGCGGGATCTCTAGGGCTCAGGCCTACAAAACGATTAGACGTTGGGGTGCCAGGAGTTGAGTAGCCTGAGTGACGAGAAAAAAAAAAGAAGACAATTTTGGTCCAGCTAGCTTTGAATAAAACTGAATTTGACATAATTAAAAACCATAAACAGGAGGCACTACATAAAAAAAGGGCTGGAGGAGTCCCACAGGGCTCAGTTGTCGGACTACTTACTTATTTTCAAGAAAATAACACAACTTTATAAAAAAATTACATTTTAAAAGGTTGTAAATTAAGTCTTTAGAGATGATATAGTTACAATAAGCTAAGAGAGAATAGCAACAATTAGTGTGAGAAATGTCAATAAAAAAAACTACCATCACAAAAAAAAAACAAGAGGAGACCAACAAGGCTCATTCATTGGCCCACTCTGATTCTTCAGTAATTCCAACAAACATTACATAAACTTGGAAAAATACCAATCTTATGTTTGTATTAAGGGTGTCTCGCCCGGAACGTTAGCTGGAGATGGACACCAGAACCAGACCCCAGTAGGGACAAGAGTGTTAGAAAATGGATGTTTCTATTGTAGATGTAATGTTTTCCCTATAAAAGTAAATGAATGCTTTTCTCTTATTTTGTGTATTATAACATGTTCTTTAAAAGTTAGAGCCATGTGAACAATTGCTGCATTTAGGAATGAGGAATAAAGGTTTTTTTTTCTGAACAACAAAATGAAAATGAAATAATAAATATAAAGTATTAAAATAAAATCAAAATATTAATATTTATTATAATAATAATATAGAAATGCATAAAAATAAAAAAAACATAAAAAGAACAAAAAACATTACATATAAAAATATTTAAAAATAAAATATAATGCCCTTGCCATCTAAAAGTGTAGGAAGTAAAAATTTTGTGCCAGTTAAATAGTACTGATGTTGTCAATAGAAGCTTTTAGTCATTAATGTGATTTTTTTTTTTTTGTTATTTCAGTCAGAAATTAAATCAGGACTTCTCAGTTCTATTGACCCATAAATATATGAATGTTGCAGTAGATAGTCCTTCATGAAAAACTCAAGGCAAAATCTTTTCAGTATATTCATAAATCATAAACTGTAGATGCCGGGACGCGGCGTCAGCCTACCTTCTGCTGATGTGGTGATGGGCTTGGTGTCGGGCATGGAAAGAGTGACGGGTCGCACCGGGCCGTGGTGCGGGGATGGAGCCAAAACTGGGGTGAAGTGGCCTGGGACCTTCCCAACCCCCTGACCACTGCTGTTAGGCTGCATTACGGAGGAAGAGATAAAGAAATCGCTTATGAAGAAGATTTAGCCCTCTAAGCCTCTTTTTTTTTAAATCAAACTTAAATGTTTCAGATCTTTAAACAAGTATTATTAGGTAATTATTGGATTTTTGAATGATAATCTTATAAGGGGAAACAGCAACACAAACCAACCTGGACTGGTGGGAAAAAGTAATCGCCCCCTTGCATTAAAACAGAGGTGGGTAAAATGGCGTAAAAGTAAAATATCAGATTTTTTTCAAACCAGATCCAATTTTCCATTATAATGGATTTTTTAAGTTTTGCTTTCTTTTCTAAAAATGCTATGACAAATTACAGAAAATATTTCAATCATCCCTTCTGGGAGTTGAATGACAGTCGGTTATGAGATGTTTTTGCTTAATTACAAGAATATAGTCATAATATTAGCAAAGTAAAGATGCAATTATACCAGAAATTATAAAATTGTGAGGACAAAAGTTGCTTTATTGAGAAAAAGTTCTTTCTTTAAAACAGGCTCAGCCGTTGCTCTATTGTTTCATAATTTGATGTTGATATGTATAAAGTATTTCCTCATCTGTAAGTCGACTATAACTTCACTTCACTATAACTTCACTTTCCTCATTTTAATTTTTATTTTATCTTTTTTTTTCTCCGAAGAGTTTTTTTGCGGCGCTAGTGGCTCGCATTTTTCCACAACAGTAGGCTGACAGGAAGGGGGGAAGGAGAGGGGGAAGACATGCGGCAAGGGTCGCCGGGACCGGGAGTCGAACCCGCGACGTCCGCGTCGAGGACTAAGGCCTCCAGACGTGGGGCGTGCTAAACCACTGCGCCACCACAGCACGCCCCCATTTTAATTTTTTTAAATGTTTTGCCAACGTTCTCATAAAACTACCACTTTCTTCTGATAATTAAACAATACTAGTACTCTGTCATAGAGCTGACCTGAAGTCAAAGTCCAAACAAATTGATGTTGCAAACAAGATGGACATGGAAACCCAAGCAGTGCATTGGTGGAAAAACATCCAGAGTTCCCAAAAAATGTAATCTTCACAAGCCAAAACTTTAATTAATCGATGAAGTTGATGTGTCTCCCAGACTTCTCATAGCAGTTTTTTGGACCGCTGAGTTAAATTTTACCAGCTACATTAACAATTGTCACTGAAATATTATCTAAAACACTTAAACAGAACCTGCCTGCCAAGATGAAGTAGGCATAAAGCTCTCAAAAAGCATAATGTCTTTCATATTAACATTTTAGTGATCCCCAAGACTTCTGGGAAAAAATATTCTGTCAACTGATGGGACAAGTGTGGAACTTTTTTTGGAAAATGTGTAATTTGTTAAATCTGTTATAAAACATCTTAAAAAAAAAAAAAAAGACCATCAAATGACCAGGAAAACACGGTGGTGGTGGTGTGATTGTCGAGGAATGCTTTGCTGCTTCACCTAGTTTTTGATCGAATCATTAGATCTTCTCTTTAGGAAACCAAAATCACATTGAGGTTCTGCTTTGCGTCCTTAATCGTGCTGTTCATGGGTGAAAATCTTCCAGCACTCCTGAGTTAAAACAGCTCTGGAAAGAAGATTGAGCCAACATTCCTCAACAGGAATGTGAAAAACTCACCACCAGTTACTGTAAACACTTAATGGCAAGAGTGGCACAACCGGCTACAAAATGCAGTTTGTATTTCCTCAGGTCTAATATACCCAATATGAAAATTATTCTGATGGTATAAAACATTTAAGTGTGATAAAAGTACAAAAGCGAAACCAAACAACGCCTTCACAGCTCCATTACTTGTTCTGCCTTCGTTTAGCTGATGATGCGCGGTGGAGCGGGCTATGACCTCAGAATCAAGAAGATGTACCATAACCATAAACATGGCAGGACTACACTCGTTTTGTCTCCTAACAAAACCCATAACATTACAAGAGGACATCCTCTGTACAGTGACTTATGGTTACAAGCCCAGGCTCTGCTTGTAAACGCACTCTTGGCGCAATCTCAATAAAATAAGACGAGCATGCCACTGCATTTTAACAAAACAGCTCGCCCTGATTATGGCCCCCGTTTTTAAGCAACCTGACAGAATTAAAATGCCCAACTAAAAGCAGCTGAAACACTCTCGCTTAAAGATTTCAGCCCTTTCCTTTGCTGTCTTGTCACAGTTATTACTAATACCCAGAAAGAGCTGAAGAGGTGGGGAGGTGTGTGTAAGCGACAATGGATTTCCTACATCATTCCTCACAATGATTAAATGGACTTTAGGAGGACGAGGGGCGTGAAAAGCCAGAGAGGACTGCGGCGCGACCCGCTACAATGGTCTGAATGCGCCGCTATGGAGGGACTATATATAAGAGGGGTGGGGGAATGTTGTATAAAGGAAGCAAGTGGGAGCTGCTCTTTGAGTCGGCTGGAGACTGTCTGGGCCGTTCACTCCGGGGCCGCCCCGAGTTCAAAACTCAACCAGGCCTTTTCGGAGAAGAATCGAATCCGCAGGGTTCCCTGCGTTGTGAATAGAATGTTTAATTAGAGTGTAATATAATCTGCGTTAAAGCAAGCATAAAACATTCTGGCACTCGTCCATGGGATTATAAGCGCTGTGTTATTTGCAGAACCCCCTCCACAACCACCACCACCACCCCCTCCATCCCCCCACTGGTCTTCCAGCTCTGCTTTCTCCAGAACCCCAGCAGAGGGCCAGTTAATTCTGCACAAGAGCACGGCCCCGGCAACGGCAAATATTTACAACCTTTATCATTCCCCGAGCAACACCCCCACCTCCGGCCCCGCCGTTCTGGAGATGGAGCCGTCTACGAGGCTTTTGTTTACAGTGAGAACAGCGGGCAAATAAAACTCACATAAATATCACACGGCTTTTCTCATCTATAGAGACGCCGGGATCGCTCGCTCGCTCGCGGCGCACACTGGCCCGCACTGTGTTTGCCGAAACGCACAAAAGCGCTGAAAGCCGTCTGATTTACAGCCGAGTCCTGATAGGGATTTGCGTGTCATACATGTGACTGCAGTCGCAAGAGTTTGGCTGATTTTTTTAAATTTTTTTTTATGGAGTCATGCGGTTGTTGTTCCCCTTTAATTTAACTGCAAACATAAGGCTCCAAGTGTTTTATAACCTTTTGCCCCGAGTGTTATGTCATGTTGAAAATATATGGACAAAAACATTCAAGGGTTTATAATCGTCTTAGTTATTATCATAACTCGGTGTAAATTACAGCAGATTAATAGTCTTTGCAGTGGGGATTTATGAGAGAGTCTTTAACCAATTATATTCAGTGACAGTGACTTTCAGCAGCATTTAAAACCCTTGATCTCATTCACATTCTGTAGCGTTTCAAGAACTTTGTCGTGTTTTATTTGGATTTTTATGTGACAGACCAACACAAAGAGCATCGTTGTGAAGTGGAAGGAAAATCATACATCATTTCACACTTTTTATTTCTGAAAATGTGCTGGTGTTCAACCTCGATACTTTAAAGAACCACCTTTTGTTGCCACTGTAGCTTTAAGGTTCTGGACGATTTTCACATCCAGAAAATACATTTCTGCTCGTGAAGTTCAGGCAGATTGGATGGAGATCATCCAGTTGTGCCACAGATTCTTAATTAGGTGGAGCTCTGGACTTTGACTGGTCCATTCTACTGCAGGAATATACTTTAATCTTAACAATCCCACTAAATATTTAACATTCTGTGTTTAATTTAATTCAATTCAGTTTATTTATACGGCAACCATTTAAAACAAAGAGTCATGAGACGTTGCCTAAATGTGGCCTTTAGTGGTATCTTAGACACGATTGGCTTAACTCAAACTCCTGCCTATTCTTGTCGTCATACTTTATAGCATGGAGAGTGAAGTAATAATGGTAGTGAGAATTATTTTTAATAACCTTTGAGTACATTTTAACCGAATTCTCCAAACCTCAGAGAGTTTTGCATTATTGTACATCTTTATCAGATAAAACAGTAACAACAATTTACTGCATCCATCTTCCAAAAGCATCATGCTACCTCAAAGGAGCAAAACACATGTGCATGCCACACATTTCAGATTTCTGTTTCCATTCACTTTGCAATTATTGCAGTTAAATGATAATGTTTGTATTTTTAAATCACATAAAAGACTACTTTACTGTTTTTGCATGAATTTCCATAGTAATTCGCAAGAAAGTGGAGGGACTGATTGACGTAATTTGGCAGTAAACAGATAAAAACTGCTTTGATTTGAGTTTGACACGTGTGTTGTAAAGGGACAAAACCTGAAAATGTTCACGGGGTGTGAATACTTTTGCAATAGCTAATAGGAATGTCTTTTAATTTAGGAAATTTAAGCAAAACAAGAACATATTCCCAACGTCCAAGCGCACCTTGAAGGCATTAGTGAAATACTGCGCGCCGTAATTTATCTTATCTTTAATCTCTCGAGGTCAGAGCCCAACAAGATAAAGAACAAAGTCTGGAGGCTCTGTGAGTAAGCCCAAACTAATACTTTAAACCTGCAGACACACAGAAAAAGACCGACCTGGCTGCTCTGTGGGCTGGACGGGTCGTACGACGGCACGTAGCTCTTGAGGGGATCGGCGGGGTTGAGGTGAGGCGGGTAGCGTATGGTGGGGTGCGAGAAGTAGGACGACGGCGCCGGAGGCAGGATGGCCGAGGCTGAGAACTGCAGGGGCGAGTGTGAAGGGGGGCTCCTCGATGATATAACTGTGGGGAAAAACACACAGACAGGAAAGACGGAGAGAGAGGAGAGGGTTCAGATAAAATGAGGCTCTCTTTAAAGTCTAATGTTCACTCAGTGGGTTAACAGCTTTTGGAGACACGTTTCGGACCAATAAGTCGAAGTTGGAGTCAGATCTATTCTTAACAAAGTCTTTCAGTTCGCTGATGTCTTGCTCTCTTTAGTATTTTCATCTGGACTTTGACTGGACTGTCGTCCTGTTCTTTTTGAGCCATTCTGTTGTAGACATTGGTGCACAGTTATGGTTGACGCATAGAGTTTCTGCATCTCTACTTTGGTATAATTTGATACTTCCAGACGGGTTGTTAGTCATTTAAATGCAACCTCTGTCCTGCCATCATCTTCTTTAGAAGACTTTCTCCTGCCAACATTTCCAAACAAGTTGCATCTGTTGGGTTTTAGTTTCGATTTTTTTGAGACAAACTTTGACATTTAACCTGCTAACTGAGGGTAATAGTGTAAAATGTAGCTTTTGGGCTGTTTCCAGTTTCTCCGAATTTGGATGAATGTCCATTCTGGAAAAGATTGACCGCCCTCCTAAATGTTTTCCACTTCTGAAAAGTTTTTTCCCCCCCTCTTCACAATTTCTAATTGTTTGGAAGTATCCGTCCAACCCTTCACTGACTAGAGATGTGAATTTGCTTCTCTGAAGTAACTGCAGTAACGCTCTTTTCTGCTCTGGACCAGCAAAAAGCCAAAACTCCTAATTTTATGAAGGAGGTCAACCTTACAGAAGATCAATAACGAAGCACTTCGATTAGCAGCGCTCTTAAATCCAGATGTACTTTTTCTCCCACTCGCAGTTTTTTAATCCCAGCCTGGTTATTTAAATAACGACAGCACTAAAAAACAGTTTATACACTTGAGCTTTAAGTGACGTTACAACCTGGTTAAGATCCAAGAACGAGGAGGGAGTACTTTCTATCATGACCGCAAGCTTAGATTTGCGGCGATTTATTTATTTATGTTTACCTCATGAAGAAAAAAGTGTGCTATGACTCACCACTGTGTCCCACACCTGATAGGCCCGGGTGGTGAGGCTGAGAGAAAGTGCTGAGTCGCGGTGAGGAGTCCTGCGGGGAGGTGGGACTGAACAGCGGCTTTTCTGGCTTCTTCATTGTGGGAGAGGACATCTCTGCTGGCAGAGAAAAGCAAAACGAAACCATGCATGTCACTGAAACCGTGTCCAACTCTTCTTAATAGTTTAAAGCAAAAGGAGATGCAGAGGTTGCACAGCTTGTACGTTTATTTGAGTATAATAAGAATTAGATAAAGTTTCGGAGGATTTGCTGTGATGGAAAACAGGGGGTTTCATTTTCTGTTAGATATGTAAGAAACAGAAGGATATTTTGTATTTGTTTGAGTCTCTGGAAAAAAACCAGAAGAACCAGGAATATTTCTTTTCAGTGTATAATTTCAAATTTCTATATTTAGCATGTCAATCTACACATATCTGTTGTATATTTTCACATTTTTTTAATCCCTAAAACCTCACTTTGATTAAATAAATGCCATTTTTCATATTACGAGTCGCGTCTTTTAAGAAAAGCAGGAATCAGTCGACCAATTTTTTCCTGATCCGCCCTGATTGGTGATTGGCAGGACAGATGCTGAACAATCTGTTTCCCCCGCCCCCATTCTCAGTAAATGCAGCATAACAAAGAACTCTCACTATTTTCCTTTAAATCAAACCTACTGACTTTACCATGAAGCCTACAGGACATTCTAATTAGTAGGACAAAAATCAACATGGGTTGAGATTAAAAGTGGCTGATCAGATCTTGCTTTTTCGGCTACATCATGAAGTACTGAGGTCAGTTTTTATTGTTTTTTAAGGGCTTTAGAATGAAATTTGCCATTTGAGACCCGATAATTGGCTTCGGCCAGAAAAACCCTGATCAATGCAAATCTAGTCGTGGCATTTTGCTTCCAAATGTACGAACAAAGACAAAGGGACATGATTACCACAAAATGATGCACAAGATTTCAGATTATTGCCGTAAATTAATCAGGTAATTCCTGAAAGGTTCATCCTAATGCCTCATTTAATGAAAAAAAATTTTAAAATGGGGTTGAATTTGATCCTGAGGGCTTCATGTAATAAAAAGGAAAATGCATTTGGAAAATAATCTCCTCCCTGAGGGGAAATCCCATACAATTTCTGGAATCATAATAAATCACCGGAAATCCTCAATAACTTAAAAAACAAGTCTTTTATCATGTCAGAGCAGATGATTAAAGTGACCCAAATAGGATTTAAAACTTTTAAGACCAACACTCTCTGCCTTACGAACTGTAATTCCCCGAGAATAATCCGGAAAGCTCCGCTAAAGACCTGGAAATTATCGAGGAAGTTCGTTTGTTGCTAACGACAGAACGCGTGTGCACAAAGTGAACCAAACAAAAAAAACACGCGAGCTGCTCATTATTGCGGCTCCCCAGTTTTACGAGCGACGCTCCGCTGTCACAGCTGCGCGGTTTTCAATTTTCCATGCTGAGACGTGGAGTCTGAAGGGAACGTGATAACAAATAGATGCGAGAGGCGCTGGCCTATGTCTTCTTCTGCCTTTTCCACGATGAACACTCGTATAACTTTCACATCATCTGCCTCTTTGCTTTCAGAAAAAGATGGGGGGGGGTTGGTGGGATTTATGTTATTTCGCATTTAAATCCGTTAAACTTCCTTCCCTGAATTGACTAGAGGCGAGGAAAGATCCGGACAAGCAACAGGAAAACTTTGTTATCTCCAAGGAGGAGAGGTGGTGGGAATTTAAGGGGATTTCCCAGCCTGATTTTGGAAAGGAGATACGTTTCATGTTGCAGTCAAAGAAGAGAAATACCTCAGAGGAGACTTTCAAGGATGAGAAAAAGGCGCTGAAGTAAATTACAGCAATTAATTAATCCTTTGAATAGTTAAAGAAGCGTCGTTGCCTTGAAACTTTATTAGTCATGTTTAAAGGACTGATTTGTTTTGTACTGGCTGAGTAAACGTGTGCTGATGTGTAATAAACTCCAACATTTCAGTGCTTTCCCAGACCAGAGCACTACCAGAGAGCCTGAACGACAACCACGTGAAAGAAATGAAATCCTTGGCACTTCGGAGGACTCATATGGGTTTAATATCGGCCCACTTCTCATTTATTCTCTCTTGACAGAGTAATGGCTGTCTTTGGAGAGTTTCCTACCCACTTCATTCCCTTCCTCCTCACCCCAAGTGTCTAAGTTTACGCAGTGCAATGCTCTCGGGCCTTGTGCAGAGGGACACGCTAGAATTTCGTGTACCCACATTGCGGCTGCGGCTGAATCCCACCACTGCTGCGTCTCCTGTGTGTCATCTGGTGTTTTCCTCTCGCAGCCTCCCCACTGATTATATTAAATTAAAAAAAGGAGGTGGTCTGGGTTCAAACCGGAGCTAAAAACCACTGTGCAGGGAGAGGGAAAAATAAAAATATGCGCTTTATTTCCAATGATTTTATGTGTGTCGCAGTTAGACCAAAATGTCTCTTACCTGCTCTTGTGGGTAAAATATGACTAAAAGATGTAGACAGGAGTGAGTAACGGGTGGGAATGACTAACAGATCTTCATTACAGTAATCTATATAATGTGTTTCACTAAGAGAATTACTGCTTACATCCACAGTACAGACATTAAACATTTAAATAGTTGGGCGAAAGCAACTGATGTCACAATTCACCCAGGATCAATAAAACTGGACAATAACAGATCCGAGTTTTTGTTTTCTTAACTGCAACATTCAGATGGTGAGGAGAAAATTTTAGCAAAAATGAAACAGGAATCCATCCTGCCTTTATTCAACAATTCATGAGGGATTAGGTTCTGTTTAATACAGACTATATTCAAAGAAGTACTCAGATTATCTGAAACTTTTGCACAGCTGTTGATGGGTTTTCTCTGACAAAGTATTCGCTTCACTTTTTGCTGTGATTGCCATCACTTTTAAAATGTAGAACCATCTACTAAATACGTTCTTGAAGATTATTTGTTACAATCAGTGGAAAGACTAATGCAGAGCAGCTTGGAACATGGTTGTCTGACTTTATTTACCAGGGAAAACACACACTGAGTCACTTTTAACCTTTTTGCAGGCAATGAAAATAGAAAATGCTTATAGATTCTTTTATATTCACAATCTTGTGAATCGTTTGGGTGTGATAAGATCTTGAAACACACATCTCGTGAGTTAGCAAGGCTTCGCCTGATGAAGTCGTAATATAAGACGACCCGATTGTTCTTAAATCATTTGTTTGGCAGCATTTTGGGTTTCCAGAAGGAACAACAAAAGGCCACAGATTGACAGGCAAGACTCAGACAACATGCAAGCACTGCAAGTTGTTCAGACGGTGAACGAGGCAGAAAAATGGCCGACGGCTGGACGGCTAAGGGTAAGTTGAGCTACAAAACGATCATGATGCACGCTATCTACAGCAACTGGGAAATGGTGAAGTTGCAGTCTGACATTGGTCTACCAGATAAAGCAGCTAGAAGTAAATAAAAAGTGAAAATCACCTCCGTCTCTGTCGTGCCAGTTCGCCCGGCTGCTGGCTGGTGAGCTGGGTGACGAGTAGAAGTCGGGTCCCGTTGGGCTGGTATCCATGTTCTCCTCCATGTTGGTTTTGGGCCTTTTGCTGAACATAAAGTCAGGTTTTTTACTTGATGCAGTCATTCGTTTTATGCACCACAAATTATATCAATTGAAACATGTGCTAATATTTATTTTTTACCTTTAGAAAATCAACAACTATATTAACGTATTTGTGTTTTGTGAAACACGTTAAGCTAACATAGGACAAGTTATGTTAGCTAAAGTAAGATGTGCTAATTTAAAATAATATAATCCATAATAAACTGAAATAATATAATCTCAGTAATTAGATAAAAATCTGACTTAGGTTATTTTAGCTAAATTAAGTTAAATGGGGTCAGCTAAACTACACTAAAAGGAGCTATGCTAACCTAAAATGAAAAAATAAAAAGGTGTGCAAAGCTAAGTTAATTTACAACAAATTAACTTGTTGCAAATCAGTTAATCTATGCTCAGATATACTGATTTATTAAATTTAGCTAACATAAGATTAGAAAAATGTAGCTCAAATAAGAATAGCTAAACTACTGAATGCTAAACTAAGCCGAAATAATTTACAATAAATAAAAAGCTTATTTAACAGATTAAAGCTACACAGGTAATAAACATACATTTCATTAAGCCCACATTTTGTTTTTTATTAGTCTGATGTAATTTTCTAATCTTACTTGCAAGCAGAAAATCATCACAAACTGGAAATGAAGACTTAAAAACAGTAGGTATGTAATTACAGTAATCTATATAATGTGTTTCACTAAGAGAATTGAGATACTGAAACACAAACTTTTGAGTAATATTCAAATTTGTTGAATATAACTTAAAGAAATGTGGGCGAGTTAATATAAGCTAAATTAATACAAGCTAAAGTTGACTAAATTAAACTTAGCAAAGATGCTAAACTGGGATAATATAGGACAAAAAAACCTAAAATAAACTGAGTTAAGCCAGGCTAAATAAGTTAAGGTAAAATAAGCTAAGCTAGGATAATTCAAGTCTCCAGGAAAAATTAAGTTGTCTTTTTAGGGTGGAGAATGTTTTCAATTCCTAAGAATACAGCAAACAACGTCAACTATATGGAGCAACAAGAGAGGATATTTGTAAAAGAAACTCTGTCTGATAATTGTGCTTCGCTGGCGTCCCACTGACCTGCCAGGCGGGGAGGACAGGGAGCGTTGTAGTGCCACGCTGGAGTTCAGGTCATGATAGTAGGGCTGGCTGGGCATGTCCGCCATGGAGAAGGGTACCGCTGCGCCGTGGGTGATCGGCACTGAAGAGGACACACAAAACAAAATAGCTCAAGGTTACTCTGCTATCTGGTTGAGAGATGCATCTCCATCCTTGCATCTAGAAGCAGGTGATTTATTACACAGACCATGATTGGTGGAGTGTCTGTGTTTTTAGTCCAAGGTGTTTCGTATTTACTGAGTGTTTCTAAAGTCACTGCATGTGGAGAACTTGCTCAGGAAACTTTAAGTACTTCTTATGTCTTATTTAACACTGCAAATGGTTTCAGTCATTGCTCATTTGTTCATTTTTTTTCCAGAATGATCTTAAGTTTCTTAAGGTTTTCTTAATACTGAAGAGTTCTGCAGGTTTTCTATGTATTTTTAAGTATTTCTCTAAATTCTGTTTCATTCATTTTCTGTCTATTATCCACAATTATGTTTTTTACTTAATAGTTTAAGGCCTTTTATTCAGGCCTCATAAACTTAAGGCTATTGACCAATGTTGTGTCTAGAAATAACAAACTTTGGCAAATACAACAGATTTCATTTTTATAGACTTGCTACCAACATCCTGTCACAAAAATAAGATTTATTCCCATTTATTTAACTGAATCTATGAAAAACACAAAACATAACTGTTTTAAAGTCAAAAATAGTGTCTTATCACCAACAAGATGTTTCAGGAGAGGACCAACTGAAGTCCAGTCTATGCTTTCTTCTTCTCTTATTTTCAATAAAACGTTACTTTCACAATATGAATTAGATAAACACTTGACAAAAAAAAAAAAAGCCAAGAAGTCAAAAAAAAAAAAAAATTATACTAAGACTTTTTGATCTAGTTTCTGGTGCAAATATCTAACAAATCAAACAAAAACTGACAAATAATGTTTCTTCTCAATATAGAATCTTGTTTTAAGTCAGTAAATCCTTAATATTGATTAAAAAGTACTAGTTTCACTTGCGGATTATTTACTTTATAACATGGGGATGAATATATAATAAGTGAAATAAAGTGTTATTTCAAGTGTGCTATGATATTTGACCAAAACTATTTGGTAAGATTTTGTGTGATTTTGCAGTGTTGGGCGATCGAGATCGATTTGAAAAATTGCCAGCAGGTCTGGTTCCTTGGACTTAAAGCATAAAGAAGTTAGACAGATTATCGTAAAACTGTATATGGTCAAATCTTTTTATGTGAGTGAATTAGAAACCCCCCCAAAAAAACTGTGCAGAGAAAGACCCAGCAGTAAAACTCTCTGCCGTTTCCTCTGATAATGATTTACGGAGGAAAAGGTGATATTTTCCCCGCTGCAGTTGAGGTGAAGGATATTGTTTCAAGGGAGGCCGTGCCTGTGTTTACAGAACAAAAGGGGTTCGCCACCCATCCTCGCACCAGTGTGTGGCCCGTGAGGCCGCCTGCCGCTCGAGTGCTCAGTCGGTTTGGAGTGGATGAGAAGATGGAGTGTGTGGCGCCGTCTGTTGTGGTCTGAGGTTCACCACTGGCACGATCCGATCCGCCAGCCTCCGCCCTGGCAGCCCACTGCAGCGTTGGCAGCGGCCCCTACCCGCTGCTACCCACGCCGGGCTGTTTGTGGAGGAATGCATCCGGCCCGAGGACACTGAATACCAGATCATTGTTTTTGTTGTTTTGCTTCTCGATTCGCTGGTTAGGACAGCCCCGCACCCCCTCTGGCCGTCCCTCTTGGCGTGGTGCAGGTTTTGCACTGCCAGTCTGCCACCCTGTCGATCAATTATTCAATAATTTTGGCTTTAATTCAGTAAAAAAAAAAACACAATTATTTTCAGTACTCTAGATCAACCGGCTTCTTTTGCCTGGGCACGTCCACGTTTTGTTTTGAAAAAAATAAATAAAAAATGCATTTTGTACACTTGAACTTGAGGCTCGTGTTGCATTAATGAGTCGAAACGCCGGGTTGCGATTCAGCCTTGAACTCCGGAGCTCCCTTTGATGGACTTCAAAGAATGTCTCGACAGCTCAGAGAGTCGGGAGAGGAGCGCGGTGACGGACGAGCGGCTGCTTAGATATCTTCCCAGGGAGCGACCGGCTGAGTGAGTGACAATTCCTGTGTGTCCGACGACCTTTTTAAAATTCCAGCTCGGCTTTGCTGAAGCCGGCCTCTTGTCACATGAGAGCAAATGTGGCGGCTCAGAGGCCATCTGGTCAGAGGGCAAATTAAGCACTACACAAAAACACAGCCTTCCAAGGGATATTCTGTGTCTGAGCACTGAAAGGAGTAGTTAGTGCCTTTTGGAGCACAAAATGAGACAATGTGGCTCAAGCTTTAGAAGTATTTATGGTTTAAGATTGAAAAAAAAAAAGGTCAGACGTTTCCTCTTCTGTAATGTTAGCCCAACTCTTCTGAATGCAAATGTAAAGAATATATTTGGATATGCAGCAGGTTGAACGCAGAGACTTTCTAGATTTCAACAAAGTCTAATATGAATGTTTCTGTAAATCAAATTATTATTTTTGGTGACTAAAACTGAGAACTGCTATCAAACTGACAAAAGTCTGAGATTTGTTTGCCAGAACAAGGTTTCCCCCAGAAAACTTGTTAAGCCCGGTGGTTAACAGTCGTTCATCCAGTGGCCCACCGTGTTTTTGAGTTAAAAAATGCTTAAAGTTGACAGGAAATTTGAAAATATCACTTGATAATTATGTGTTATTGGAAGATTAATATCTGAACACCAACTATAAAGTCTTAAAAAATGCAAACATAAAAAAAAACACTTAAATAAGCAACGCTAAGCTTGGTGGGGGCAGAAGTAAAGCCTGGTGGCCCGCCAGGCTTATAACACACTGCAGGAAACCCTGCAGAAATGGTCAATTTTTGGAATTGATCGTAGTTATAAGAGAAATGTCGATCTGATGATTGGCTTATTCATAACTCTGGTAGATTTTTTAATGTTTTAAACAGTTTTTGACTGCTGACAGTAACATTGACACGTCGGTGTTTGAGTCTATGACTGCACGATGTTACTGTGATCTCATATCCTCTCTTTCCTGTTTGTTCTTACATAACTCTGCAACCTTTAGCATTTTGAGCAACATCGCTTGAGTCCATTGTGAGTTTCTGCTTTCCCAAGACTCTGTCCAAGAGGCTAAATAAAACATCAGCACATAAAATACAAGTCTATAAGGCGTAGAATAAATTAAAAAATGTTTTATTTCTAATCAGGAGCAATCTTCTTGCTTGAATGACAATGATATTAAACACAAATCTTCCAGGGATGTGAATAATTTCAGGATTACTATATGCAGCAACCTCAAGCTAGCAGCAATGTGAAAGTTTTTAGTGGGAGAAGAAAACTCAAAGCGAGCGAGGAAGACTAAAATAAAATCAGACCGTTTTGGACACCACAGTGGAAACACTCGCATACAAAACAAAAACAGCAGCTAGAAAAGAACATTTCACAGTAGAAACACGCCACTAACTGAATGTTCTCTTTAATCCCATTTTGAACAGCATCAAGAATGCGTTGACCTCTGGGTCACGTCATGTTCGTAACCCGTGGAAAGAGTAAATCAGGGATTCTGAATAAATTGTCCTCATCACTCCAATTAAATCATTTTTATATTAAACAATATTTTTTTACATACTTGTTAAAAGATCGATCTTCTCCACTTCCTCCCTGAGCTTTTACTGCTGTCTGAAGAAATGCAACGCCCCCAACCAACCGATCAGAGCCAGGAGGAGGGACTTAGCGCTGTCAATCAACCTCAAGTACTCACTGCTAAATGTGCTAATGCTGGAGAAACAACTTACCGTTACAGGAAAACCGTTTATCTGCCGTCATCAGTGGCTATGCTAACTAGCCTGAGCCTTCATTTCTAAGCTGCAGCTAGCAGAGAGCAAGAGGGGGTGAGCAGCACCACATGAGGGGTGATTGACAGCACTAAGACCCTCTTTCTGTCTCTGATTCTGGTTTCTAAGTAGGACTTAGAATTTTTCAGAGATTATCTTTTACCGTCATGACTTAATGACAGTTTCCACAAACATTTTTTATAAGAGTTACACACAGCAGCTTTAATTTAAAACTGCAAAGCTTAAAATACAAAACTGCTTCTGTTACATTTACTCTACGTGCAAAACTGGAATAACAAATGGAGCATCTGTGACTTTATCTTTATAGTGGAAGTGATTTCGTAACCCCGTCATAAAATCTGACCCTGGCTGTAGCCTCTGATTGTCCTGAGAAAGCCCCTGACTTCGGAGCGGGAAGGAACCGCTGGAGCCAACTGCTGCATGCTGCAACACACCGGCCACACAGCATTGGTCTGTTTCTCTTAAACACAGGTTAGAGAGGAGGAGGAGGAGGAGGAGGAGGAAGAGGAAAAGGAGGGGTGACTGGAGTCTTTGTGCTCCGCAGGCAAGTTCGCTACAGTTGCTGCCTCAGCTCAGAGTCTGCACAGGTAAACTGTGCCTTGACGTGCCCCTGGCTGTCAGGGCAGCCTTTGGAGAACAACCGTCAACGGCTCTGCAGAGGAGGAAGAGGAGGAGTAGGAGGGGAGACATGTCCATGCAGATGAAGCTCTGAAGACAGCTGCGCACTCAAGAGTTGTCCTAAAGCAAAGGAGACTGGGTAAACTGGATTCTCCGCAGCACAGCTGTGTGCTGGGATTTCAGCTCAGAGATTACAAAGGAAAACCGGGTTTTTTTTGTTTTTTGCTTTTTCCGTGTGTGGGGGTCTTAGGTGAGGGCTTTTCTGGGTCAGCTCTTACTGTTTTTATGGGGAAAAAAAACCTGCCAAACCCACAAGTTTCTGCACAAACACGCAGGTGTGTTTATCTTCCTGATTACACTTGATTAATGACTGCGAGAGTTTATGCAAGCTGACAGCTTCCTGATTCTTACATCAACTCCGACGCACCTGTTACGCCGTCTGCAGACGTTAAGGCGGTCCAACTATGTCAGTGATATTCCACAAAAAACAAGAGAGCGGCTCAGACGGGCTGCAGGTAGGCAGGGTGCTGAAGCGACAGCAAACAAGCACAAACAAATAAGGAAGCGTGTACTTACTTCTAGACACTCGCACCAGCTCCGTGACACTGAAAACTCCTGATTTGATGAAGCTGTCTTCCAAATACACTGCAGAAAGAAAGGCGACAAGTACACCCATCATTAGCTAAACCGCTTAGAAATAAAAATAAATCACACGTGCATGTGGATCTTTTTCTGAAATGTATTTACACCTCTTCAACTTTCGCACATTTTGTGACAAGCTCAATACTGAGTGTAATTTTGTGGCGGTTTTATGACAAAGCAACACATAGTAGTGCCTAAATGGGTTTAAATTTTTTACAACTAGAAGCCTGAAGAGTGCCACATGCATTTGCACTACAATGCCTTCAGAAGCTGCATGATTAGTAAGCAGAGTTCACCTGCGTTTAATTTAATCCCAGTGTAATTGCAGGTGTTGTGTCAGGGTTTCAGAGGCTGTTAGAGAACGAGTCATTGTTGAAAAATGTAATCTGAGGTTCTGTTACATAACAAACACGAAACAACTTCAGCACTGACGATCACCCTGAACACACCATTTTAGTTTGAACTATATTCATGCCTCAGAATGGCCTAGTCAAAGCTCAAACCCTATGTTAAAGTGACAGCTTTGTGGCAAGATGTTCACAGATGCCCTTCACCTAATCTGAGCTTTACTTCTGAGACGAAGAGCAACACTTTTAGTCTCAAGATATGCAAAGTTGTTACAGACGTACCACAAAAGACTTTAATTGCAGCAAAAAGAGCGGAATACAAATGCAGGCCACATTTTATTTTATTTTTTTTATAATTTAATTTGTAAAAAAACCTTTGAGAACATTTTTTTCTTCCACTTGACATTTATGCATGCATGGCTGTGATAAACAGAAAGTAGATCGCAAACCAGCATCACACATCTCAGATGAATGGAGAAAGTCCTCCTTTCTGAGCTGGAGGTTCAGACTAATTAGGTAAATATGTTTCCATCTTCCATTTCACACATTAACTCTTTTTTTTGGAAAAGAGTTGAAAACCTGAAGCGAGTGTAAAGAAGTTTTTTGCAACACTGTGGAAAACATTTTCATTTTTGCAGTTTCCATTCACTTAACGTTTATTAGTTTTTATCAACTTGTGTCGGCAATATGAGAATAAGAATGCCAGGTCCTGTATGCATGCTCGTTAGCAAGAAATGATTTGGACAAAGTTACAGATATTTTAAGTATCTGCATCTTTCCCCAATTGTTTTTCTGGAAACAAAATCTCCTCCAACTCGTTCATTTTTGTTTAGAAATCGACAGTAAAAGCTGGAACTGCCTCTATTTGAGCACAGACCAGCATCGACTCAGTAAAAACAGTTGAGGAAAGCTCAGTATTTAATTAAACACAAACATAAAGTAGAAAATCTGTCAACGGTGCGGATATCCAAGTCATACCAGGAAACATCAGCTTTAACAGAGACGATCATGTGAACTCGTTTTATTTTACCTGATGTAACTTGCCACATGTAAATCAAGCTTGCTGTGACAAATCCTCAGTGTTTTCCACTCCTGTTTTTAGAAAACTTCTCTCAGACTCAACCAATGTTAGCTCTGATAAATATATACATTTGTTTCTGCATGGTGGATGCATTCGCGGCACCTTTTAGCCCTACAGGGACGTAGCAACAGTAACCAGAGTTTTGTCGGTCAAGGAAAAACGGGGAATTTGGCCGCTGACGACCGAGGCGATCTCTGCTTTGATTCGCGGGCCGACGCGCTCAGACCGTGCCAGAAAGATGGGAGGAATATCTCCACTGGCACCTACGAAGCTTAACGCCTGTCATGAGCCAACTTTTTTTTTTTCTTTCGCAAGGAACTGTGCCACCCGCCGAGGGCCTCCCGGGCCTGAGTCACTGGCTCGGCTTGCGTGTTTTCCTTGGCACCGGCATCGGCAGAACCTGCTCTTGAGGTAGAAAACTAATTATACTTCTGAAAGTATTTGCATTCCATCGCCGTGACGACACAGCACAGGTCAGGCCAGGGGAAAAGGAGCAAAAAACACAACGTCAACAGTCTTTTGTAACACTTTCAAATGTCACCGTCTATTTTCCGAAAACCGTATTTGACGCTTTCAGTTCGAGAATGACAGCAGGGTTTAAGTTTTGATTCAGGATTGTCGTGATTCACATTTAATACGTCAATTTGCCGAGTGTAACAACGAGCGTGTTGACACAAAAACCTCAGCTGCACATTGATGCGTTCCTGCAGACCTGACAGCGGCTCATGCCTCTGCACGTAGGCCCGCAGCCCCAAGAGGCGCTTCGCTGTTCCCGCCTGCCAGTCACGGCGTTCCCAAGCAGGATTCAAAAAGCGGCTGCGCCCCGCAGAGGAACAATGCAGCGATGACAGAAGGGCGGGAGGACGAGCGGCGCTCTACATACCTGGAAGAGGGGTTTTGCCTGGCTCATTGTTGCTCGGACTTCCTGACTGCTGCGAGTCTGCGGACACACAGAGAGAGAAGGGCGGGGAGTTAGTGGTGAGAAATGCAAAAAAACTTTTGCACTAAAAAAATCTAGAGGTTTGTGTCCTGAAAAAAAAACAAAAAACTCATTAATTGCATTTTGTCACATTGGAACCATAATTTTGACATGTAAAGAAAACAAAGTGTTTAATTTAATCTCAGTATTAATCCAGCTGTTCGGTGAAGGCCTGTTAGAGAACATTAGTGAACAAAAAGCGTCGTGAACACAGATGCTTTTTGCTAGCGCCTCGAGAAGTGGCATTCTAGCTAACATGGCACAACTCAGAGAGGCAGCTTGAGAGGACCATGGTGACTCTGGAGGAGCTGCAGAGATAAACAGAACTTGCAGAAGGAAGGTTAGGGTTCAAATCCCATCATCAACACTGAAAACACACAAAACCCTCCTAAGTTTTTCTGGTCTAATTTCTTAGTACACTTGAAATGAGACAAAACTGACTTAAGAGTAACTGTTCAGCAAGATATAAAAGCTTGTTTTAAGTCAATAATTCCTTAATATTGATGAAAAAGTGCTACTTTCACTGGAAGATTATTTCACTAACAACATGGGAAAAATATGCTGGTATAAGTGAAATAATCTGCCAGTGAAGCAAGGACTTTTATTGAGTATGTTTATGACGTAAACAAGCTTCTATGTTACCTGAATGTTAGTTTTGTCTCATTTCAAGTGTACTAAGATATTTTTGAACTGGGAACGAGACAAAAATACTTATTTTTGAGGCGAATAAAGTAACAAGAAGATTTATCTGTGTGACTGATGTAGGTGGTCACAAATATCTAATGTTTTCTTCACACAAAACTACGTGCGGCTCTGAACAGGCAAAATAATAATTGGTGGCGCTAAAATTATATGTTAATATACTAAGTAGGTTACTTCTGAAACAAAAGGTGACAGACTAAAAGATGCTAAATACAATTATACACCACACTTTTAAGATCTGTAAGCACGTGTGATTTTTCTTCCACTTTTTCAGATAAAAACCTGCGGCTGTCATGAAACCTTCGCCGATCTTCTCAGTTTGAATGAACTCAAGGTGAGAAGCGAAGGTTTTTCCTTATCTACTGTACCAGTCAAGAAGAGCGCACCCGCAGCAGAGTCAAACAAGTCAGCTTTGTTTGAAGAGTTTTATCATTAATGGGAGAGCAAACTGAGGCGGGAGCTCGGCGTCTGACGCAGGATGGGCCTGGACGCTTCGTGTTCTGCGCGTCATTTTTCACAGCGGCTGGAGGAGTGTCTGAGGGGCTTCAGGGGAGCGGGGATTCACAATGTGTTCGGCCCCGCTGTGCAAGGTACAAGCAGAGAACATGAGAAGGAAAACAAAACAAAAAAAAAAAAAAAAGGCGAGAGAGGACAGGGAGGGGAGGGGAAACGCAAGGAAACATGAGTTGAATTCTTTCCACCGGCTACAGGATTTGCTGTGTCTGACGTCCTTTAGTGAAAGCAGGGAAATGTATGAAATATACTCTGTAGTTCCCGGTCAATTTCGGACAAGTACCAGGATCTTTCTGCTTTTTATGTGACGCGGCACGAAAGTTGTAAAAGTTCAGAATTGGTGACATAAATCGGCATGTACGGCGACGGTGACTCAGCCCGAGAGAGGCCTTGAACTCGGACGGAGTCGTGCCAGGCGGTTAATGGCAGCAGCGTCTGAGCGATGATTCAAACTGGCGGGGGCCCACACATGGCCCCCGAGACAGAATGAGAACCAGAAGGGAGATTATCATCTACACCTTCAACATGTGACGGATCTAACATGAGAGAGAGAGAGAGGGAGAGACGGTGAACTCAGATACCCTCGCCTTTGCAAAAACAGCCGTTTTCCTGTCGCGGCTCCTATGAGCTGTGTTACAGAGAGGAAAAATAAAAATAAAAAAAAGAGAGAGAGGATGGAGGGGAAAGGAGGGCGGGTTGGTGGGGAGAGGGGGAATCCAAAAAGATTTATTCCTTTCTTGTTCTCTCTTCGTGTCGCTTTCCCGCTCTGTCTTGTTCCCCTGCTCCTAAATTTGACTATTAAACAGCCCTGCAAAAACAGAATGTTCTTGGCCAGAGCTCAACAATGACAAAGTGGGGAGGGGAAGAGGACCATACATTAAGAAGAAAAAAAATCCTCTATTTTTAGTATAATTAGCCTTAAAAACAAATGACTAATCTACAAATTGGAGCCTTAAAACATATGAGGCTTCAAAAAAATTAACGAAGGCATTTGAGTTGGGCATTTTTCATTCAAAACACATTAAAATCAGGAGGTTTTACACTGTAAAACGTGACTTTTGACCATCGTTCTTATACCTCGACATTTCAAATGTTTCAATCAATAGATAATGCATTTAAAATGAATTATGATGTTGAGCTTAACCAACAACTTTCGAAACACAGAAACTTATTACTAATTCACTGTTCCTTGAATAACTTAAAAACACAAACAATGAAGTAAAAAATGCTTTCCTAGACTTTATTTTATAGGAATTAATAAATTGTTTCAGAGATTCTGTTTTTCAGGATTCTAAGTTTTGTCAGAGTGACGTTTCGCTCCTGCAATTAATTATTATACATGATTTTAAGCTTTTTCTACCAGTAATTTATTTAAATTGTCACTTTTTTTCTTTTTTTTTCTTACAAAATAGAAAAAATAAATAAAATAAAATAAAAGCAGCAATGTGAATGAGTTGAGAAGCTGCACTCAGAAAATTCCAGAAAGTGCTCCATTGTAAATTCGGTAAAAGTAAAGAGATCTAAATCATCAAATTTACCGAAAGATTAGGCGTCTTTGACACTAAAATCTGCACAACATCACAAATTGTTCACTTTGCGCTCAGAGCGGTTGTCAGCCAAATAATATCCGATGTTTTGCATCAATAAATCGAGAGCTGCTGCACGCAGACGTGGTGTGTGAAGGAGCTTTGGTGGGCAAGTGGAGGTTTGTGTGGATTTACTGTAGCACATGTCCATAAAGTGATTGCAGGGAACTTGGTGCGCCCGGCCCTCGCCTCCCCTCCATCTCTATTCCACTTTCAGAGTCATCCATCAGTCTAGTTACGACTGCCAACTCCATGCCTCCTCCCCGCCTCCTCCCCGGGAGCCGCGCAGAGGGAGCGACGCAGGCGGGCGGAGAGAACAGCGCAGCGGCGAGGTAAAGAGAGGTGGAGCAGAAGGTGGGAGACGGGGGGACGCTCCGGCTCGGTTCGATCAGATCAGAGTTTTCTGCTTTTTGTTTGTGTTTTCTCATCTTCTCCTGCTTCTCTGTGAGCCGAACAGGCAGGCATGACAAAAAGAGCAGATGGTCGCAGCAATTAGAGATCGCAGGCGGCATCTTCCAGCATGAGGCCCCGCTGTAGCACCAGGAGAGACCACCTGGATGACTCAAGGTGGGATGCAAGCATATGGCACATCTGCCAGGCCTGCGCCGGAGCCGGGAACACCTCCCCTATTGCATTACATTTTACCTTTGACCCAAGAAGGGCAGCGTCGTGCTCTCTGGGTTTTTTTACCCCCTTGGTGATGGTGACACTCAGTGTTTTTTTTGGCTAAAAATCAGCTTCCAGTGTCTGGTTTTATCATCTCTGCAGCTACAGTTACATGTCCAGGTCAATGGATTAGAATCAAAAGGTTATTTTCTGTCATAATTAGGTTGAAAAAGTGAAAGGAGAAATGAGCAAAATACTCTCTTCCGGATAAAAGTATCGGCTCCCTTACATTTTTTCTCCAGGTTTTTGCTATTTGGTCAAACTGAAATAATGCCCAAGAAAAGCATAAAACACAAAAGACAAGGAAACTGTTTATAAATAAATCATATATTAAAGTACAGCAGTCAACCAAACCAACCTATTCCGCTGTGAAAACTTAATTACTCCCTGCATCTAAGAACTGGTGGGAGCCTTAGCAGAAACAACTCACATCAAGTATTTTCATTCGCTGTTAATGAATCTGAGCACGAGCAGCCCGGTTGAAGTCATGCATCTCCATCAAACTTCAGTCCAGACTTTGACTAGACCACTGCAAACCCTTCATGCTGTTTTCTTTTAACCCAAGTGCACCTAAGCTTGAGATCAAAAAGTTAACTCTTTACAAATTGAACATAATTCAATGCTCCATCAATAATGGCAGTAATGTACCCCCATATAACACTGCCACCACCCTGTTTAGCTACAGGTATGAGAATATCGATCTAAAATGCTGTCGGGACAGAAACCTTACAAAATGTCCCACTTTTTCCTTCCTGTTTGGGAAACATGAGACGAACTTTACTTTCTTTTTCACCAATATTAGCCTTGGCGCTCCAACAAATATGCCATTTTTTCTACCTTTCCTGTTGTTGAATCGTGAACTCTGACCTCAACTGAGCCATGTAAGACCTTCAGTTCTTCAGATGTTGTTCTGTTGCGGTCTCCTGAATGAGCCGATGTAATCTTGCAGTAATTTGGGTTTATTTCCAACCACTGCTTCATGTTTTCTCCATTTGGCTCCAACTGTGGCTCAGAAATGACTCTGTAACCCTAAAAGATGTAAAAGATTTTATCGGTTTCTTTAAGTTAAAGTTACTTTTTGGGCCAAACTTGGTTTTGTTTTGGCAAACTATAGATTCTGGTGGGTTTGGGCAGCATTTTTCTACTTTATAAGTAACAACATAATTCCAGAAATAGCTTTTGTTTGTAGTTACTCAGGTTATCTTTGACATAAAAATCTGGAACAATCTTTTAGAATACTGACCTAAATGAACTTTTATGATTTATTTAGATGCACCTGCTGTTTGTTTTAAATAGAAAACACAAAATGTTGATTTTTGTCTTTTTTTTATTTATATAAGGTTGCTCATATATAGTACAGTGAAGAACTGTACTATATATGAGGGGCCCGGAGCCCGGCTATCTGCATCTAAAAAGGTGTCCTGTGCAGAAGTCCAGCCGATCTGATAGTCTTCAAATAAACAGTAGTGTAACCTGTAAATAAACAGTTGTGGTCGAGGAGCCTCAGCTTTGCCCTGGGAGCTTGGCAAGGCCAGACGCCACACACACACACACACACACACACACACAGCCACACACAGCCACACACGCAAACACACACATTTGCTCTTTTCCAAAAACAACATTTCTTGGCACCCTCCTTCCCCCGCCACTTGTTTAAATAAACAAACCGGTTCACGAAGGAAGGGGAGAAACAGCACAGCGTTTGAATCAGATTATCTGCTGTTACTCAGCAATAAAAAAAATAAAACGAAAAAAAGAAAATAAAAAGAGGGAGAGAGAGAAGGGGTGGGAAAAAAAAGCAGCAGCAGAAGGGGCTTGTGGGTATTTTGGGATGTGTCCACGAGTTCTTACACCTTCTTGTCCGGTGGGATACTTATCATACCACTGTAACGATTAGGGCAATTAGCGGTAATGGCAACAGAAATCTGGCTCGGCAAGAAAGTTTCTGAGTGCTTATGAGGTTTTCTCCACACCCAAGTGTGTTACTCGCCTGGATTTTATAATCACTAAAACACTCACACACTTTGGCTCCAAACCACCCTCCTCCTCAATTTCTGGCACCGTACCCATTCTGTTCCCACTAAGTTGGGGAACACATATGCACACACACAAACACATGCATGCATATGAAGAGAGTGTGGGTTAAATTAGCCACATAGTTTGGGAAACTTTCTCTCCTTCTTCTTGTTATTATTTTTTTCCTCCTTCTTCTCTGATGGCGGCGGTGCGAGTTTTTGCAGCCCGCAAACACTTTGCAGACACGTTCAGAAACAGTGACGCACGCACGCGCTCGCTCGCTCAGGCCCCACGCACGCCCTGCAGATGCATACCGCTGTCGACATTTCAGGAGGAGAAGCCTGTCTGGCAGCCATTTTATATGCCGAGCAGGGTTCTGCGCACATGTATAGCACTCTGGCTGCCAGAGGCGCGGGTCCTGAGCCAAGATGCATTTCAGCAGCCCCGGGGAGGCGGGAGGCGGGGCGGAGGGAGAGCACGGGGTGGACGACTCCCGGAGAAGCAGGGAGAAAAATATCCACCTAATTACGGAGCGGCTCTGATGCGTAATGTTTCGACAATACATCTGCTCCTGAGTAAATATTTGAGGTGGCCAAACAGACTTTCTCCTCTTCCGGAAAGTTTGTCCTTCCTTGGAAACCTGCAGGCGTGAGCGCGTGTGCAGCAGGGCCGCGCCGCTCCCTGACTGTACATGTGCTGGTATGTAATGTACAATGTGTGTGAGTGTGTGTGTGTGTGTATTTGTCTGATGTCCTCTTGTGCTCCTGGTTTCTATCATTCACAGCTTGGAGGATGACCTCACAGCGTTCAGGCCGGCTTCCAGGCAGCCAGCAGAACCTGCTCCCTTCTCCCGGATCCCTCTTTCTTCTCCTCGCTATCTGCCTATCGCTGTCCCCACGCCTGCAACTGTATCCTGACTCCATTGTATCTTTTTCACATGCCGACATCTACTATTCAGGGTATCCTATCTGGCGAAAAGCTCAAGCTACATCTTCTTTTTTTCCTCCTTAATTTTCATCCCCTATCTGCTTTTTTTTTTTTCCTTTAAGGTTTCCATCTGTTTTGGTGACCCCCCCTTCCCTCCTTCGTTTGCCGCCTTTATTAAACGACCCCCCGTCCCTCTCTCATTCTATCTCTTTGTCTCTCTATCTCTGTCTTTTCTCCCTCCCTCGCGCTTTGTTGTCTAAACAAAGTGGCCTTTATCAGGATGAGCTGCAACCCAAACAAGCCAAACAAAAGATATGGGCGAGAAAATCTGCCCGCAGAAGAGGGGAGGATCTTATCGTGCCAGCCTTTGTGTGCCAGCCTGCCAACTGGCGATGCCCCCCGCCGCCGCCAACCCCTCCCCAAATCTCACACGCACACATTAATATGCCAAATTTTGGCATCGCCGCAACGAGCTGGCGCCTGACCTGGCCGAAAGGAAAGCGGGGGTGACGGGAAGACGAACTGTTCGACGGAGGGGGCGCCATCTTTGAGATGGCGCTCTCCCAACGAGCGATAAATCAAGAACCGAGGAGCAGAATCCGCCGCAGATACGCCGTTTCCACTTTACGGTAGAGCGTCACCGCTCAGGCTTGCGCTGGACCCGATACCGAGTTCCAGTTTTCTGTCACCACAAAGTGGGACGGATGCCATCTCTCCTAATCAGACCAGAAGACATGCAGCTACACATGTCGCTACTGGTGAAATAAATAATAAATAAACCTAACAGACCACAAAAGAGAAAACAACGCTGCAGGTTCTTTCTTTATCAGTGTTGTGTGAGGGACCATTACAGAGACAAAGATCCAGTTCATCTTTAGAAAGGCAACTTTCTACCCGGCGGTGTTGTCTAAACCTCTGAGTTTTGACAGCATTGAACCATTTCTGGGTTTACAAAAGTCAAGTTACCACAAACGTTTGATTGCAGTTGTTGCTGCTAAAGTTGGTCCAACCAGTTACTAGGTTTAGGAAGCAATCACTTTTTTTCCCCTGGGTCATGGGCATTTAAATTTTTTGCTCCCTTAATAATGAAATACTTCATCTAAAAACTGCAGTTTGTGCCAACTTGTGTCGCCTTCGACTAACATTTAAATCGGTTTGACGTTCTGAAACTCTGAAGTGTGACAAACATGCATAAAAATCTGAAATCAGGAATCGGGAAACACTTTTTTACATGTGACTGGATTTGTCTCTACTAAATTTGGATGGAACTCGGTCCATTTGTCTACATATTTGTTGTAATGTGATGCTACATTAGTAAGACTGAATTTGTCTTACTAATCATTTGCTGATCTGTTTATAAACCCCGACACATCTATCAACATCTCCGGCTCGAGTTTATAATTCCAGATCTCAGGCGCTGTTGGAAATCATGATTAGAGACACTGACCAATGACTCAATGGTTTGTAAACTATGCTAATAAGTTGTTATTTTTGAACGGCTTTTGACACCAGTGACCTCTGACAGGAAATAGGTTGTGGAAAGAAGAGGAAGTCGTGCAGCAAATGGCCCGAGAACAGGAGTCAAACCCAGGACACCTGCGTTGACGGCACAACTGATATTTAAAAAGATAATTTCCCCATCTTCTGTGTAAATATCACTGGTATTCTGCATTTACATTCACATTTTTTCAGCCGAACTTGAAAAGTCATTTGTAGCTCTGAATATCTCCTGCTTGAAGTGGTGTGTTTAAATCCTGTCTGCAGTTTCGGTGGGAGCATGAACGAACACATTTGGCATTTATAAACTGAACTGATGATGAAAAAATCTGAAGCTCATTGTCATATCCTGTGATTAGACATCACTGTTGTTGCAGAAGGTGTTTATGAATCCCGACTGCTGTTTAAAAGAGAGTTTATAAGCTCTACTCATGAGCCAGGGACAGATAACTTGATTTGTCGGCTGCGATCCTCTGCAAAAATTCAAAACACAATAGAGGGAGGTTTAAGTATTTACCAGAGGAGACGATGATGACTGAGAACTCTGAACCTGTGGACAAACTGGTTCTTCGCTTTTGATTTTAATAGTACAGTTAGAGATGAACTTTGTGCCAAAGACAGAAACATCTTGTCGTTGAAACTGTCTGCACAGGCAGAAAAAATAGCAGAAATCTTAGTCATCTCCAACTAAGCTTTACACTCTGTGACACCATAATTATTATCTCATAATTGGAACAAGGGAGGTATTTCTTATTGGCCTTAAAGTGTCAAATAACCGCTGGCAGGTAGAGAAAACCACAAACCCACGGATGAACGTGACAGAAAAAGGAGGGAAAAAAGGTGAGAAGGGGCAAAGTTGAAACGTCTGCACAAACAATTAAATGTTGCGCTCTTTTCTTTAAGGCGCACTCAGACTCGATACGTCTGTCAGGGTTTGAAGACGAGGGGAATCAAGTGTGATCTTGGCCCAGACGGGAACAATGAGGACCCGAGCAGAGCGCTGTGTGTGACCGAGGCCGACTGTGCGTGACCCAGCTCACTTGTATCTCTCGGCGTCCATGTTGGTCCCGCCGACAAGAGCACGCTCAGGTCTTCTGCTGCCACAATGTGTCTGTGTGTGTGTGTGTTTGTTTCTAATCGCCGCATATTAATGCGGGTGAAGAGCGGGCCCTCTTTCTTCTTTCCCCCGCCGAGTCTCCGTGCCTTCTCCTCTGTAAACTCTCACGGCAGTGAAAAGAGGCGAGCGTTTTAACTGAGCCAGGAGGACAACAGGCTCCTCATTGAGGTCACCAAGCAGCACGGATGGGGAGGGAGCTCATTCTGCGGCGAGTGGGCCCCGAATGGCACGCTGAATGGCCCGGCAGATCATTAGCCACACCGGCCTCGAGGACGAGGACTGGGGGAAAACCTGGCCAGGACAAAGCCGGGAAACCAAGGATGCAGATGAGGGTTAATCCACCCAAATTCAACTTCCCCACCTTTTTCAATTCAGGATGTAAAGTTTACCCACCTCTGAGCAGATGCGCGCATCGTTTGCACCGGCGCTCAAAGGCAGCTTCCATTCATGTAGTCATGCCACATTTGCGCTTTAAACGTACACGCAGAGACATACAGAACACGTGTGCGCACACGGAGGCACGCACCGGGCGCCCCGCAGAGAGTCGCTGCGCGCGGCGCGGGGCTGCAGACAAACTGCAGCGACACAACGCGACACAGTGGCTCATCTGTCGGATGAAAAATGAGCAGGCTGGTCTCCAGTCAACACACCGCGCCCCCCGCTTAATGTTTCCACCTCCTCCCGGTCCCGCTATGTTTGCCCTTTTCTCACAATGTGGTCTTTCCTTTCGCTTATTTATTACACTCCTTTCTTTTTTCCCCTTTCTGTTCCTGTCACTTTGCTCTCAGCTTGTTGCCCCAACTGGGCGATCTTTCACAAGAACCTGACGACCGTATTAAAGGGGGGGGATGATGGGCGACTCCTTTTATTAATATTATGCCTTCAGTTCTAAAGCTTTATTGTTCAAGCTACTTTAAATTATTGTTTTCCTCACTATGCTTGAATCCCATTGGCTTATGACTCCAAATAAGACTTTTTAAAACCTAACATAGGGCTTATTTAACATTTTTACAACCAACATTTCTCTGTAGCAGGACACTTACACCCACACAGCAGGTTAAACTTTTATTTTATGCATATTTTTTAAACATATCTAGTATTTCTATCAATAAAATGTAAGTTTATAAAGTTTTATGACTGCAACTTTTCAATTTAAAATTTTTTGGACTATATCTGAATAGGTGAGTCAAGTTTTTTGGCTTACCTTGGTAGACCCGCTAGCAGAAAGCTAATTTGCAGACTCAGCCCTCATTTTGGTTATTTTAAAGCAACGTCTCCCCTTTCAGAAACCGTTGGGATTTTTCAGCGCAACGTGTGGCAGAATTACAGTCCTGCAAATTTGGCTGCGTCATTGCCAACACATTTAGGATCTATAGGGTTTTAAACACATTTATACTAAAAAAATGACACAATTTGCATAGAAACATAAAAGTAGTCCTCTTGAGGACCAACTTAGACAGTTACAATACAATGATTTCATGTTTAGCTGCCTTTTAAAGTAATAATAGCATAAAGATGCTGTTTTAATTCTCACCAAAGCTGAGAAGGTGCTTAAAGTGTTGCATTTTCCAGATTTTATGATGATGCCACTTTGTTGGCTTTAAATATTCCTGCTTCGCTTAAGAGCAAGATGGGTGAGAAAAAATCTGATCTTTCAAATTTAATGGACAGCCTTTATAGGCACACGTGATTTTGTCAAACAAAAGAAGTTACGATTAATTTTTTTAAAATTTGATGCTTAAAATTTAACTTGGAAAATTCAACACAACATCTATAATTTGATTGCAAACAAAACAAAAACTACTGACAGTTTAGGTGCGATTTGAGGAAGAACTTTTCATAGAAACAGAAAAGCAGTGGTCCGTAAATAGAACCCTGTGGTACACCTAATTTGCAGTTTTGAAAAGTTGATCCGACACTGTCAACTTTAAATCATCGTACTCAGGACTAAACAGATGCATAACTTGTGAGAAATTGAACTTTTAATTTAATTTTATAGAATCTATCTAAATCCTCCAGTAATTCCCTGGTTTTGAATGTAATAACTGCGTGCGAACATTAATCCGTCTTTACGTTTTCCAGGAGTGAGCGACTGAAGTGTGGTCTCACCATTCACACGTTCAGTCGGCGTCTAGTCTGGCCCGTGAGAAAAAAAGAGGAACTTTGCATCTGTGTTGAAACAAAAGCCCCATCAACAGCCAGCCATCTTTTTTTTCTTCTCTCTTTTTTTTCAGTATGCACCAAACAAACAATTAGCTTTGTTGCAGTGTAATTGACTGGCAGGACCGGCTGGCATTTACATTCGCCCGCTGTTGCCACCCTGCCATTCGGCGGGCCTGGATGAAAGGGAATAAGGTCCGTACGAGGGTGCGAGGTTGGCCACGTCTCTCTTACTTCCAAGCTTTTTTTTCCCTCCCCTGGTGGCAAACTTCCAAGCAGGAGCATTTCTTTTTTCTTTTTTTTTAAGGGAGAAGGGAAGGGCGGGTGGAGTGAGGACGAGACTTTGGATTTAATTATGCATGCGTGTTTTCCCATTCATTGTAGCGGTGGGAAGGAGCGATGGCGAGGGGTGTAACGCGGGGTGGTTGAAGGGGTGCAGGGGGGGGCAGACCAATGACATTCCGTCGTTGTAGTCCTCCTCCTACACACAAACACACACATACAGGCAGCAGTCTGGGAGCGAGCCGCTATAGGCTAATGAGGTGACACTCACCGTCTGGAGACCAGCCAAAACAGTCCATTAACTCCTAGCCAGTAGTTAAGAGGAGAAGAAGGAGAAAGGTGGAGGAGGGGAGGGGATAAGAGGAGGCAGATGAGGGAGTGGGCAAATGGGTGAGGTAGGTGGCTAGATGATGGTGGGAGGAGCTTATGGGGGGGTCTGGAGTCTCAGGATGTGAGAGTGGGGGGTATTCCTGCAGTTTTGTAGTTGTGAATGAATCAGTAGGGTGGCTGAAAGCAGGGAGGGGGCTTTGCACGAGCGTTCACTGCTGGCGATTATGCTCTGAGGAGATTTGTGTGTGGGTAGCAACGAATGAGAGGACGACGGAGAGAGATCCAAACCCACCCCCTTGTTCTGTCCCGTAACCCCCCCCCCACCCAGCCCAGTCAGCTAGACAGACCTTTGACAGAGGAGCTCTGTGATTCGCCTCTTTCATCTTCAGAGAAACCCCCCTGTCCAGTCGGATAATTATGAGACAAATGCACCGGACCCCTGCTGCTTGAGTGGCAATGGGCATTGGAGGCCAGAAACACAGAGAGGGTTCAAACCTGCATGTCTCGACTGGTCCGGAGGGAGGGGGGACAGAAGGAATGAGGGATGGCGAGAAGAGAGGGGGGATATTTGGGTTCTGGGAATTTCCCCGCTCTCCCAGGAGAGACAAGTTGGTCCATAGATCATAGATCAGGGGCAAACCGGAGGCGATGCTAACAAGGACAACAGAACTTTCACTGAATACTTTACGCAGCCTATTTGGATACACAATGCATGAAATAAATATGGTTTACAAACACCCAGTTCCATGCAAAAGTATTAAGCCATTCAGACTTTGTATTCAAGTACACAGACTTCCTTGGACTCTTTCTGGTCTTTGTGAATTTCCTTATTTTGGCTAAAATACAATTTTAGGTCTATTAAGCTGGTTTTTATTAAATATTACCACAAATAAACTGGAGCAAATTGCGAATTTGTGAGTGAAATCAGTAACATAGAGCCTAAAAATCCAGTTTAAAAGCCTGTTGCTTAGCTGCCTGGTATGTGTAGAAACATCACTGATTCATCCCTTTGATTTAGGAGAGGTTTTGAGTATAAATGAACAGCTAAGTCAAACTTCAGAGCTATTTTGCCTCCTTACAGCAAACAGCAAGAGAGTGAAAAAGAAGCCAAAGTCGAGAGACCTTTAGAAACCCTGAGATCTAAACCGCTTTAAAAGACTAGAGATTCAAGACTTTTCAAAGCAAAATATCCAAATCTTGAGGATGCCTCAAGATTGTTGCACCGCAATGACTCTTTAATATATAAAACAATATATTAGAAAGTGTTTAAGTTGGAATGAAATCAGCCCAGAAGGTGTTCAGTGTGTTTAATTGTGCTTTGGTTGGCACTGATACAAAGGAATGGTTAGCCAAGGCTGCTTTATCTACAACTTTATCTCACACCAGTCACAAGTCCCGATAGCTTTCAACAAGCATGTCTGCAGAAATGCAACTGCAGATCATTTGAAATTATACTGAAAATCAATTACGGCAATCCATTTAATCACTTTACCTCCTCATTTCCTGGGGGGCTCTGATGTCTGGTCTAACTTTGGAAGGGTGAAAGGTTGAGTTCACCCTGGACAGATTGTCAATGCAACAGAGTTAAAAAAGTGCAACTTTTGGGGGGAACAAACACCATGTAGAAAGGATTTAACCTCAGGACCTTCTTGCTGAAAGGCAACAGCACTAACACACCACCTGCAGTTGAATAAACACTGAACTAAGAACAGTGGAAAGACAAGTTGTTAGTAGCTTTCACTTATAGCTGCAGACGAAAATCCCTTTAGATTAAGGGCCAAGTTCAAAGACAAGGTCTCCTAGCTTGTGCTTGCGTCACACTGGATCTGATCAACCTCCGCCTGTGATGTGTCACTGATCGTCAGAGCTCACGGCTGTGTCAAGCCTCAGCCAAGAGGACTTCCCACTGGCCACGACTGGGCGCTCCCACTCAGGGGAAAAAAATAAAAATAAAAAAATGGCTCTCCTCCAGCAGGGCTTGAGGCCACAGAGGATCCCTGCCACCCATCGCCGCTGTTTGCGCTCTCTGAGCTGTGCCAAGCGAGCGGCAAGAGCGCAACGCACACAAACACACACGCCCACGCACACCTTTAAGCTTGGCTACATGGAAGGAATTATGCGATCGTAGAACACCACCACATCTAAGACCAAATCTTGGCTCGAAACAGACAAAGAAAACAAAGCGTGCACTCATTCGGACAATTTTGCTGGCACTGCTTCTCTGGAACGGGATATAGACTGAAGAAGGAGGTGGAGGGGTGTGTGTGTGTGTGGGGGGGGGAAATCAACCACAGAGTTTAATGTGTCATTACAAGCATAAAAACAGACTACTGACGTTGCCAACAGATGTCGAGCCAGTTTATTTTTGCCATTACAACTCCAGTAGGGAATGAAGCAGCAGGTGCAAATGGTGCTTTCTTCTTTACTATCCATGCTCCTGTGCTGCTGTATCATCATTTCTTCTCATTTAATACGCAAACATGCATCAAGCTGGGTATCAAATCTCAATGCGTTTACTGCTGACTTTATTCTGCCAAGAACCGAAAGCAGGATATGAACTTTCGATCAGATTGTTCAGATTAAAGCGCAATTTAATTTTCTTGTGGGTAAGAAAGCTGGTCTTATAGTGCCTAATAATGTCCACATTTTCCCCCAACTCCTTACCTGGAAGGGTCCAGTAATGATGGAAAGCTGTGCTAACTCCTGAGGCTGTAAGCTGTTCAGCTGGTTGGTGGTTTAAAAGCCGGCTGCATGCCGCATGGCTAGTAAAACCCCTCCTTTCCTGTTAATGAGCCTGGAGACAGGGCTTTCAGAGGCCCCCGTCGGAGCTGGCCCAAATCAAAGCATTCGAGGGGAGAGAGGCTCTGGGGCAGGAGGGTTCATTCGGGGGGAGAGTGGAGCCTGGTGGTGTCTCCACTGGCACAAGACCCCTGAATGAAGTTTTTTTTTTTTTTAAGGCAAACTAAAAGAGTGATTTCATGAAAACATCTGGAGTCCATGCACCAGGTAGATGCTTATTTGGTGAGTCTGATGCCAGTTGGTAATAAAACGGTGCCGTCAAGCAGATTCTAATGTAACCCGAGAAGGGCCGGTGGCTCTGGGCCTGTCACAAGGTCACGCCATTGGCAGTCCTCCAAACACAGCAGAGCTCCTTCCTTCCTTGTGGATCCTCTGACTGACTGGAGACCTCCTGGCAACAGCAACAAAGGTGTACAGTCAACAGACTGTGTCTTTCAACAAAACATCCCTCACTGCAAAAAGAAAGGGTGCTCGCTTTTAGTTTGAAGGTTTTAATCAATGGTGGGCACTGCTAACTAAACGCTAGCAGCGTGGAAGCAGAGCTGATGTGTACACAGTCTTTGCACGCTTCAAAACAGGAGCGTCATTACGAAAGTCAACCATTTTAAGTTTATTTAAGCCACAACTTTAACACAGATGTCGAACTTTATCCAACTGAAAGTTTACAAAACTGTCTAGTAAATTAGTGCTTTAGAACTTAGGGGAAGCTAAGTGTGCTAAACTTTTTCAAAGTTAGAGTACTCTAAAATGCTAAATGAAAAATCAGCTCCCCTATAAGAACATTAGCAGATTAGCAGGAGTGTGCCAACCACTGCATTTCATATATTAGTAAATACCAGAAGTGATCTGGTCTTTATCAGGATTTGAAAGTTTTCTCAACTGCCCTCAAGTGCATAAAAGAACACAACAGAATCCATGTTAGCATTACTTCATCCAAAATGGAAACAACTAAGAGATGAAAAAAATCTAAGTAATGATTTAACGGCTTGCACAATGCTTGACGTCGGCTCTAGAATACTTCAGTCAACTTGTTCAACTCAATGGATTCAAGACATTCATGTTCTGTTGCTGCAAAACAAGCCCTAATCATCATTCCTCCACTACTGTAGCTGACAGGTGCTATGAAGTGTTAGTGCTGATATGCTGTGTTTTTTTTTTTTGTTCAGGCAAAACATCTCATCATGTGATCAAAGAACATTGTTCTAGTAGTCTTTATGCAAATTCAAGCTGCCTGGTTTGTCTTCTAGAGAAAAGAGCAACATTTCTAAACAGCCCTTTTCTAAGTACACTGTCATGAACTTTGAGATTTAACATGTTAAGCAAGACCTCCATAGTCTGAAACTGAGCTCTTGGGCTTTTGCTCGGTCTAACCTTTTGGCATCTACTTCTGAGAAGATTCAACACCATCTTAAATGTCGGCCTTCCAACAATTTGGAAACAACTCCTATAAGGTGCAGAGCTGATGTCTTTCCAGCTTGGCATTGTGTTAGCGCACCAGTAAACTTTGATCAGCAGCACCTGACTCAAGATGTTCACATTTAAACGGGGGAAACTGTATCCCCCATTCATGGCAAAAAAAAAAAAAAAAAGACGCAGACAAATCCACAAATCCTTTCTCTGCTACCAGGGCTTGCTGGGGGAAGTAACAACATGTGGTTTGGCTGCACAGCGCCAGCTTGCAGTGGGAAGAAGAGAGGCGCTAAATTAATTTCACATTTTGTTGTTTGGGAGTCATAAACAATGGCATCCACAGAGCAGGCCACTGAATGGTTTGCTTGCAGGATTTGAAAACATTACATCAGCAGCTTATTGCAGCCAGTTTAATGCCGCTGTCAAGGTGTTTCCACACAATGTGTTTAAAACAGTGTCAGTATTATGTTGAGGGAGATTTATGTAGGAAAAAAATACATTAAAATTTGGTTAACAAAGGTAGCCATTCATAGGAACTTCTGACATTGCACAATGTTCAAAAGTGAAACTGTAATGAAAGGAGTGAAGAAGGCATGAAGATATGCCTGGTGGCTTTCCAGCCAACAATTTAAATGTTTTTGTTTTGACTTAAAAAATTTTTCTGGGTGGTTGCCAAAGACTTCAGGATGATGATCAACCCTTGCCAGGCAAGGCAGGATTGTTGGCCTGATAATGCTCGGATGAGAAGGGTTCTCTGTCCTAAATCTCGATGTTCTGTTGCTGCTGCAGCTTTTTTCCCACGCGGCTCCCCAACTATAATCTCTTGAAATATTTGCACAGATGACGGCAGCGCTCGGCTGTTTTGACACAGAGCCGCATGAGCGAAGCCCAGCAGTCACTTTTTCCATCGGTTCGGGAACAGGAATTCCCCTCTTGCCGCTTTTCCTTGCAACAACCCCCACACCCCAATAAGCCTTCCTCCACTTCCTCGGTACGCTAAGATTTGTCCACTCGGAGACTCATCGTGGGGGATTTCACACCCGCCCTGCAGCCATCCTCCAACAATCAGAGAGAGTTGCTTTCACTTTATCGGAGATGCCAAGAGTTCACCCATGGAGATCAGGGGTTATGAGGGTTGGGGGGAGAGTGGGCGGGCTGCAGGATAGCTGAGGTAGTTCCTGTTCTGCCTTGGTTCAGCTCAGGAAGGCAAGCAGAGCCGACAGGAACGCTCTGTTTATGTTTCATGTTTCTGGGAGGATCATCTCTGAGCTTAAAGGAACAAATTCATGGAAAAGCTGCCCCCGTCTGAATTCCCCCCCAGGGATACTGGTTCAGCTGCATAAAAATATCCCACTGACCGTCTGCACAAACATCAATGTACCGCATGTCGATACTAGAACCCCCTGAAACGGCAAACGCTGCTGCACGTCTTCAGGCAAGTCTCTCAGCCAGCTCTGCACATCTAGGATGCTCAAGTTTCAGCACATTCTTCTTTGTAAACGAGCTCTGGCTCAATCAGACTGGACAGAAAGCAACTGTAAATTTTAAATTTTAACTTTTCTTTTTTTTACAGATTTTTAATTGGATTGAGGTCCAGACTTTGACTGGACCATTGTAACCCAAATATAGTTTGATCTGTTGTAGCTCTGGCTGTATGTTGCCAGAACTTACAAAGGTCTAGGGCCAAGAAAAAGGCAGCTATCATCTCAGCAGATTCCACACATACTGGACACAAATTACCAGATTGACACCATGCATATTTTCACTAAATCAATGTTGTCTCCTGCATATGTACACATTTACAACAAAGGAAAAACTTGTTTGTTTTTTTTTGCCTTTTATACATTTTTGTATTTTAAATGTCTTCATTGACAGCAGAATTGAACTTAAGTCAAATTTCTTGAATGTGTGCAAAACCTTCTGATATTTACGGTCGTTTTCCTGCTGCTTTTACAGCTTCTACCAAATTTTCCTCCAGGATTGTCCCGTATTTGACTCCATCCATCTACTCGGCTAAGGAGAAACATCCCTGCAGCTTGATGCTGCCGCCAACGTTTTCCAGTTTTTCACTGTTTTCCACGTTTCATCACTTTAAGCAACTCATATTCTTTGCGACAAGCCATGTGAAAAACCTCTTTTTAGGTATTTTCTTTGCCAACAACGGCTTTCTACCTGAGCAGTGGATCTCTATGGCTCATCCAGAGTTACCAAGAACCTGTTGACTGCTTTTAATTAATCCTCTCCTTGCCTGTTCTTTCAGTTTAGGTGAACAGAGATTTCTTAGTAGGTTAACAGTGGCTCTATTAGATGTCCTAAGTCTGGGATATTATTTTATGACTTAATTCTGTATTAAATTTCTCTACACCTTCATCTCCGTTCTGTCTAATGTCTGTTTATTATGAAGAATAAACAGAATCTTCATGATTCTGTTTATTCTCTAATGTTCTCTAGAAAACCACTCAAAGCAGCGGAATAAGATTAAATTTCACACGTGGGAACTGTTTATTTATTAGGTGACAAAAGAAGGCAAGCTGTACTGGATTTTATTTAGGAATATTAGAGTACAGGGTATTTAACACTTGCTATTCGTGATAAATTTTGAAAACCGAGTTTTGTTCTCTCTCCACTTTACACTGGCATGTGTTTATCTATCACATAAAATCATCCCATGAAAGTACACTGACATTAGTGGCTGCAGAGCGAAAAAGTGTGAAAGAGTTCAAGAGGTGTGAAAACCTTTTGCCTTGTGAAAAAAAACCCGACAAAAAACAGACCTGAAATTAAAGGATCTCTGAGATTTCAAATCGTAATTGCACAGAATTTGATGCGCAATCTGTTTAAAGGTCATAAAAATAATCTCCTCGTCCTCGCCAGACTGTTGCATCATGGGAACTGGAAGGAACATCAAAGGGCCACCACTGGAGCAAACTCCAGTAATCCCCCTCCTGGCAAGCATCTACATATATACATGCGTCCTTGCCAAACTTTTTTTTTTTTCCCTCTCTCTCTCTGGGCTTGAACGTGCGTGTGCTTGTAGAAAACACTATCTCCTCGCTGACACTGACAGTCGCAGCTCTCGCAGAGGTTGGCAGCGCCTGCAGAAACACTTCCCGTTCTGTGGCGCAGGGCGAGGTCCAAGCCACTTGAACTTGGCAGGGCTCACCTGGAACAGCCTGCCCGTAGGACTGCCGCAGACTCTTCACCCCAAAACACCCTCACACACACACACACACACACACGCACACACACGCACTCCAACTCCAAATCGTCAGCCAAGACAGGCATACATGCATGCAGGCCTTCCTGTAAACTCCAGCAGCTGATGTCAGCCACTCCTCCTTTAAAAAACTGGCTGCAACTGATTCTCAGGTATTTACCGAGGGAGAAGGAAGCGATTTATTTATATCTGCGCGTTCCGGTTGAGCTGGTTTGGATCGTTCGCGCTCAGTTTGCGCTTTTTAATTAAAAAAGACATCACTGTCGAGCATTCAATGCAATGCAGTTTACAGTGTTTTTAGCGTTTCAGGTCAGCGCATACAGCCCAGGATCTGAACAATGGGTTGATTGTGCGTACAAGGTAAGTTTTTCTTTTTTTTTTTCCTTTTTTTTTTATCAATCGGGGGGGAATTACACAGATCGTATGACACCATATGGAAATCTTTTTACACATAATGTATTTCCTTTGCAGGCGCTGTGAACGGCGAGGTCTACAGGGAGTCCTCTTTAGGAGGGAAAACGCTGTATGTATGGCGAGGAGGAAGGGAGGGAGGGGGAGAGTGAGTGAGTTAGTGGCGGGGGGTCGAGGGGTTTAGAGAGGGCGGTCCGAGCACGCTCAGCGAAAATATGCCTCATGCACTCGTTGAACTCAGGGGGCCTGAGCAGGCTTCTCTCAAGGTTACAGGAGAGGCCTGTGTGAAGAGAGGAGCGGGAGGACGAAGGCATGCAGCTGCAGCGGCGGCAGCAGCAGCAGCCCACGTGCAACAGGGTTACCACTGGATGCTGCAGTAATTAATAACACGCAGCAGAACGTTTTATACCTAATCCATTAAGCCGGTTTCAGCGGGCTCAAATAACAGGAGCAGCATGCGATCACCTTTGACTCCCGGTTTCCTTCCCTCCTCGGGCCGCATATCCGCTGCCGCGCCTCCACGGCCCCTAGCCCCCCCACCCCCACCCCACCCACCCTTCCCACACAAAGGTAGGAAGCCCGCCGCCAGAGCTCGCCGCATTGAGACCCGAACACTAAATCACCTCTCGGTTTATCTGCCGCCATTTACACCCGTATCACCAGAGGAAATGATAAAGACAACAAGGCCCCAGTAAACACATCAGACGAGTTGAGGACGTGAGGCTGTTAGCTGATTGAATGATACGCATCCAGAGGACTCTCCCAGCAACACCGCGTGCGCTTTTCTCTACATTTTCTCAAGTTACAGCCAGAAACTTGAATGTATTTTAGCAGCATTTTTTTTTGACAGACCAACATAAAGTTGTCTGTAGCTGTTAATCAGATGAAACATTGACAAGTAATTCTCAATATTTCTTTGCAAATAAAAATCTGAAAAATGTGGCGTGCATTTGTCAGACTCTTTGACCTCCAAATCTCCTGCAGTTTGAAACTTTTGCTAATTAGTCCAAGTCAGAATCGGACATCAACTTTTCAAGTTTTGCCACAAGCACTCATTTGGACTAAGGTGTCAACTTTGACTGGACCACTCTCACACATTAATACACTTCGTCTGAACTGATGGGGTGTTCAGGATAATGTGCTGTGTTTGGGTTCCACCACATAGTATAACCTTCTTGTTCCCTACATGGTTTTCTTCTTCCTGTCAACACACTTTCACGCCTGAGCTGAAGACCTCTGCAGCTCCTCCATAGTTGCCCCGTACCTACAGTGCTTCTCTTTCTGATGCTCCTTTGAACAGCCATGTCTTGGTGTCAGTGCCAACACCGATGAAATGCATTGTAGTTTGTTGATGCAACACAACAGTGATAATTTACTTGTGGTATGCATACTTCTGCAGTACAATGTGCGTCTCTGCAAGCACACAGAGTCTTTCTATTGTTGAGTTTGTGCCAGAGGCGCTGAGTCATAAACCCCAGACCTTTTAGAGGCGTGTGCTTTTTATCTACAAACAGGACAGAAGCCAAACCCTGGCTGTTATCATGCCCTCACTCAGTGGATCTCATCAGATCAGCAGCTGTCATGCTAAACCGCCACTTCAGAGCCAAGATGGCAGAAAAGTATCAAACACTCTAAAGGCTAAAACAACAATCAAGATTGTGCTTCAAACAGGGGTCAAAGGGCAACAGATAGTAAACACTAGACATAATGAACTGGTCACTCTGCCTTTGCTCTTGGATTGGCAGGTCATTAGCGCCTCGTAAAACAGAACAACTGCTCTGCTTTACAACAACTTAGACCTGCTTTCAGACAAATAACCTTGAGATGTGATTTAACGCCGCGGATTGAAGGAAACGGGTTTGCTGTTGTTAAAACATCTTGGTTAATTTCCAAAGGAACACCAGACGAAGTGCCTCGCCAGTTACAAAAGTGCTGCCCAAGTGGCCAAGCTTCAGAGTGCAACTTTCCGCTTTTACACTATCAGAGACTCTTTTATAAACAAGAGGAGGCGGGGAAAAATACCGCCGCATCCGACATAATAAAAGAGCAGCATCAAAGCAGCTATAGAGGAGAATCAATCGGAGCATTAGACGCCGCTTGGGGTTGTCAACGTGATGGCTTAGATGGAGCTGGAGAACATCTCAGTGGATGTAAAGCGGGCAAACAAATTAAGAGGGATGAGCTCCAGCTTGGTGGATTACTTTTAGCTTCTTGGAGCTCAATAAGAGGCCACGAGTCTGTCAAAGCTGCGCTGATCTGTATCTTAAAAAAAACAGCAACAGTCAAAATAGAAAACAAACTGGCTCAATCTGACAGAGCACATCTTTTTAAAGAGGACATCAGTTCCCATAGTGAATGTTTGAATCCTTTACCCTTTTTTTTTGTTTGTTTGTTTAATCGGAAAGTGTTTGCATTGCTAGTTGGTTATGCATCCCAACTATGAGCCTCCTTCCAGTAAACCCTCTGCTGTGGTTCACTTTCTGTCTAGCTGTAAATACCAAAGATATTTCATTCCATTCATCAGACACTTTGCTCTATTTCTACAGTTTGCAGATGAATGCCTAGTGTAGGCGACGATGTTTGGTGACCTGACCTCCTTTAAAAACGGACATTTTTGGGCGCTGCATTTAAAAAACAAAAAATTAAAATGCTACCCATAGCATTTTATTGTCAGATTTCAACTAGCGATACACAACTCCATTAACCGGTTCTGACCGGTGACAGGTCAAGTCATGAATACTCTTCATTAAATTCACCAACGCCAGAAACGTCCACTTATTTCATGTCTGTAAATGCATCAATATAAAACCTTTTGTTGAATGCACATTGTTTCAAATTAAATGAAAATCAGACAGATTAGAAACCTCTAATTTGATGAGTAAATTGGTTTTCTGTTGGATTCAAAACTACTGCAGCTAATAGAACGTCTAGTTTGAGGTATTCTAGAAGTAGTATTGTTTTAACATTGCTTAAAAACTTGTTGATGGCTAGTTGTTGTTGACAAAAATAAATAAAAATTGGAAATCTGACAAAAACACTCCGCGTCTGTTTACTTAAAAGTTATCACATAATTTCAGCCTTGTATCATTTTGTACTTGTACAGTTTTGCCATTCCTGCCTTTTTTCAAGTATCAACTAGAGCCACCCGCCTCAGGATGTTTCATGCGTCTGACCTTTGATATCATTTTTTATTATCTTTAGAAATAATTTTAAAAATATCCATTAAACTCTTAGTAAAAATATATTACAGCTATTCTACTCAAATGAAATACAATACAAAACAAATTGCATTGTATGCTGATGACTATGTGATGCTCCAATAAAACACATTGTGTTGGTTTAAATAAAAGGTAGTCCAAGCAATCTAAACTCTTCACCATTTCTGTCATTTTATAACAGATGTTTTTGGGGTAAAAAAGACAAATCTTACATTAAATTGCACCCACTTCAATTTAAGTGACAGCTGAGGATTCACACAGAAAATATTTACCACCAATTGGTTGCTGACAGTTATTTTGATTTTATAAGGGATCATCACGTCCCATCTTTCATAAGGGTTTGCTAATAGAAATTAGCATTAGAGTTAGCAGAAACTATGTTTATGATTAGTGCTTTACGGTTAATGCAAGTAACTTTTCACTTAGTGGTGCGTTTGCTTTCAACAACAAAAGCATTTGATATATGCCAAAAGTCAAATATCAAACCAAATACTACACTGATTGGCATGACAGCAACATATTTTTAGTTAAGACTTTTATTATTATTGCTTTTATTTAATGACAAGGAAAGATAACTCACCAAAATAAAAGAATATTTCAAAGTAGACATTTTTTGTGTGTAACTATTTTTAGAAAGCAAAGCAGCTGGCACTGTTTAGTATCAAAAGGGTAACCATAAAATATCTTTTGCCCGATCTTCACAGTGAAAGCACAAATTGTAAGAATTGAGGTACCCCTTACCAAAAAATCCCACGAAAATCACATGTGACCTTCACATGTGGCCACATGTGAAAGTCACATGTGATCACATGAAAACCACATGTGGTTCACCACACTGAGGTGTGATGAGCAACTAGGGATTCTCTTCTTTACCTTTCATGAACACCGGGTAGCGCAGTGGAAACATTTTAAAGCATTCTTAGTTTCAGGAGTTGAACTTCACTGCTGACTGCAGGGTCCTTTCCAGGAGCGAGTCCTGAGAGCCCGGAGCCCAAGAAGCTCTGCAACGTGAGACGATGCGAGGGTATTATTAGACCGACACAATTTGCCTGTGACACATTTACTGCGAAGGACCTCAAGAGTGATAACACACACAAACCGCAGTCTGCTGAGTAGAGTGAGAGCAATACTCTTAGCCACGGGAGAGTCGGGCCAATTAATGCCAAGGAGTCCTCCGAGCGCAGCCCTCAGTATAATCCCACAACCGAATTTATGGGGAGCGCCGATGCAGGGTTCGTTAATCACATTTCATATCAGAAATAGTCACTCCCACTGCTTAACGTTAACGTTCCTCAAATGACAAAGCCGACCAAGAATGCATCTCACACAAGCAGTGACTTTATGAGAAAAGACTCATAAATATGGCTCTCCAAGGTTACTAAAAGACGGAAGAAAACATGACGGCCTTAGAGTTAAGGTTACTAATATCACTTAGATCCAAGTCCTCAAGAAAATCTCGCTCAGCAAGTCAAACTGGCACTTGAGACATGAAAGGGCAGCTGTGACGTTTGGTTTACATTATATCTTAGTGGTTTCCACATTGTGGCCAGGGGATAAGAATCAGGAGAGGTTTATCTCTGTCACAGAGCTCTATGGAATATGTAAACACTATGCGTAATCAGTGGCTAAAGTGAAATAAAGTGCAAGGGGAAGGGAGGCGGTGTGGGAAAGTTAAGCAGGAATAAGCCACCATCTTACTCTTTAAAGTAAATAAAACATGAGAAACCGGAGACAAAGCTGCAGGACCTCTTAGAGGGTTTAAAGCAGGAACATTTTAAAAGAACAAAATTCAATATCAGCAAGTAAAGTTCAGGATCTCATCTGATCTGATCTGTTTCTTGGCTTCACCCCGACGGTGTGCCTTTGTCCTCGTCACCCACCCTGTGAGGCGGCCGCGGTGCTTCTTTTCTCTCCCCGTTTTGGCAGAGAACACCCAATTGTTTCTGACGAAGAGCCTCTCTACCCATCCAGAGCCCAAGTTTTTAATATGGTGTCCAAGCAAAAGTGATTAAACATCGCAGAGCACAAACAATGCTGGCCCTTAAATCTGTATGAACCCTCTTTCACCAGAGCGAATGAAAGAGCGCTCTGTCTGCAGCAGCAGATGACAGACGCGCGCTTGAAGATAAGTCTTCTCCACGGGCCCTTATCCGGGGAAACACCCGCCGCCCGACCAAATAAAGAAATAAACACCCAACAACAGCGCCGAGCCCCACCTTTAAGGCAGCGATATGAGAAAGCGACCCCCTTTTTACATGAACTGCATTGAGATCATACTTAAAACCAGAGGCATTAGCTTGTTCCAAGTGAGTCACTGTGGAGGAAAATTCAGAACAGATGACAAATATACAGTAAAACCTGGACGCACATGTACATATGTACAAAAACAGGCAACTGATCACTATTAAAACCAACCAGCTGTCTGAAGCATGAGAACTTCTGGGGAAAAAAAAGCATATTTTCTATAAATCGTCACGTGCGGCACATAAATTACTGACAATCACAATGCATCATGTGTGAGGCATGTAAAACAATAACCCGAACTAATGCAATAGATGCATTTGGTTCCTGCTAACAGCAGCGCGGAGAGTTAAAGGAAAACTGAAAAGTGAAACGGGGCGGCAGCAAATCTGGGCTGGAAGGATGATTGTTTTACTTTGACGCAAGTAGTTCAATATTAATCAAGGTTGAAAAACATTCTTCATTTAAAAAGTCGACACTCACACTCAAAATCCATATTTCTTCTTCTAGAGTAAAACTTAAAGGTAAAGTGCATGTCTATGGATGATATTTCTGCAGTTCTCAGGCTTTAAATATGGTTGTATGTTGGACATAAAGATGGATCAATGCCTGGATGGTCCGGTTGCAACCACTTGCATTATATTTTAAAGGACGCATTAAAGGCATAATTCACACTTTTCAATGTTTTTGCAGATTGTGTTTATTTCCAAACTGGTGCATTATGTTCCTCTCAGTTGAGGGTTACTGTCTCTTTAAGAGATTCTGATGTTTTTGCTTGTTGATGTTTCAGGGAAGAGTTTCTGGCTAAAATCGGTTGTTGTTGTGGTTCAACCAATAAATAAATTACACCCTTCTGGTGGAGTCAAAAGAGACTAGAGATCTTGTTTGTTTATATTTAGAAATTAATTGCAAAAAGTAGAACAGAAAAAGTGTTGAAATACTTTTATTCAGATCTTGAAATTATTTGAATCAAATTTAGTCTTTTTTAAGGGTTTTTAAAGACTTGAGAATGTCAGAACCTTGTGTTACTGACAGCGCTGTTACTCTCACAGCAGGAAAAATACACAAAAAATCTCAAAATTTTTCTATTTTACACTCTAAATCCTTCATAACTGCACAGCCTTTTCTTAATTATCACAGCATCCATAAAATTGAAGGCTCTCCTTGGCCATAACCAGATACACATGCAGACGCAATAACAAATTTGAAACGGTGAGTCGTTGCCGAGCGTCATCACCGAGAGGTCGTGACAGGGAGGGGTCGCCGAAATGACAAGTAGACCTAAATCGTCTGCAGCCTGCTGCAGTCAACAAGTCAGCTTGAGCACTACCATCTGACGGGGGCTTTTCTTCGATACACCCCTCTCCTCTCCTCCAAAAGCTCAGTCAAAACTGTCTCTTTCTGCTGCTGTTACTGGTTCCTGCTTTCAATTTCACAAGTAATGGCTTCAGCGTTTTCTGGTGTGCAGACACATGTGGTCCCGTGCAGAGAACCCACTCCGCAGAGACCGTTAGGCAGACAAATGCAGCCTCGGGGCCCGTCACAGTTATGAGCGGACATATATGGGAGTTATTATTACTCTTAAGAGAATTAGGCTCTGTCAGGCCACGGCTGTAATCAGGGTGTTCACTTAACCACTCGGTTCATATGGGCAAGCCACGTGTTAAATAAAGCAAGAACGTGTGGAGGAGGTTCTGTGAAAATTCGACGCTTTTAGCTGTTGAAATTGTTCTGCCATCTGTGCACCAAACACCTTCGTTTTCACCCACAGTTCAGTTGCATGGCAAAAAAAAAAATATGTTTTTACTTCTTATAAATAGATATCTCTACATGAATATCCAGATATGTTCCTACTGATAGCAGGATCTTCAAATGTTGCTAAAACATGGATTTTAGCATCAGAACGACCACTTTAATGCCTCAAAATCAGATTAAAGTCACCATATTTTGTCTTTTTTGGGGGCAGAAGCGACAAAATTTTGACAAGGAAGTGGAGTTAAATAAGGTATTCTCCTTTAAGGGCAAAAAAAATCCTTTGATATCATAAATCTAGATAATTACTGCTTAACCCTTAACCTCAATCGCAAGAGGGAAAAAATTTTACTGACTAAAGCGATTTTCACACATGTGCTGCAGTGATAAAATGTTTCAGGAATGTTCCGGAGCAGCGGCGTGTGAGAACAGAAATGTCCGAAGCATCTGCACTGAGCTTTTTGAGGAGACTTTTCCATGATTTTCCCACATTTATCCTCGTCTCTTGTTAACATTTTTTACGACAGACCAGCCAGGGAGATATTGTGGGAACGCTGACTGCAAACAAGCGAGGGCGAGTGTTGCTCGTCTCCGAGTTCTCCGCTGACCTGCACGATGCTGTTTCCACCCAGGATGGCTTGTTGCTACTGTAAAAGATGTTGAAATATAACAAGTCTCACTGACAGAAGTTTATTTACAGCTGTGAGAGCTCATCATCAGCAGAAAATCATCAGCTTAGAGGAGCATCTGCAAACAGAAACTTTGGAAAATATTTTCACATGGCGTCTGCTAACGGGGGATCTGAAGGCGCGCATGGTGACGGTTAGTTTTAGCAGTTTTTCTGTGTTTTCAAAATAGTTCAAATAGAAGAAAACAAACCTTTATTTTAGGTTTTTCTTTATTCTAAAACCTAAAAAATAAAGTAAAATTGTGATTTCTTTAATAAAAAATAGCTTTATTAACCTATTATGTCCAGAATTTAAATGGATATAATGGATATTTTTGCTTATTTTAATTATACACAGTTCTTTAAATGTCCTTTGAGTAAATGTATATTTGCCCATTTATCTATAACAACTGGGTCTTTCAATATCTAGCAAGTTATTTTCACAATTTACCATCTATTAAAAGAGTGCTCCTCATATTAATTTCACTTCCTGCTACGGTGGGGGGTGAAATTACCGTAATAACCCGATATTGCTTGGAAAGCGCAAAGTCTCCACTTTCAGAAAAGGTTGGAATATTTCAGATAGCGCAAAGTGTAACAGAATTACGGTACTGCAAATTTGCATGCATCACCTGCGCTCAGTTTAGGACTTAAAGGTTTAAAAAGATATATCTTTAAATTTGATTATCAAAGATCCCTCTCGCTCAAGCTCATTCTACAGGATCTAAAGGTCTTCGTATCTCTCCCTTGAGTCTCCCCCTACTGAGACGCTCAAACCATCTCAGACGACTCCAAACTCTGCCCAGATGACGGAGCTCCTCGCCGTAGAGTCCAGCCACTGTAAGGAGGAAGCTCATTTCAAGCACTGAGATCATTTTTGGTCATTTTGGACTTCTTTCAACGAGGAAGAGCAGAGGCCATCCTGCAGCGAACTTGTAAAACTCGATAAGCTGTTTCTCCAGATAGTTTTGCAGGTTTTGTGGACAAGTCTCATCAGGAGTGCAGGCTTGAACTAAAACATTCCCAGTTTTAAGAATGCAAAGTGGCCATCACTGACTCTGCTCAGAGTTCCCATTTGAAAGATTAACATTTGCAAATGTCAACGGAGAATTATGTGATTCTAAAAGCCCCCTAAAAATCTGAGTCTCCTGTAGAAACAAAACTTTCCAACCAAATTAATCTTGTCTTTATTACTGCTATCAGCACTATTATAATTACTGATGGTTATTCATGGCCTACATTAAAGGCTACTTCTCTTTTTTTCAGAGTCACAGAGAGACAGCTCCCTGCTCAACCCCTTGTTGGATTTCCTTATCTGGCTTTGTCTGGACAAATCTTGGACACAAAGCCCCCATTTTGTGCTCCTCTCTGGAGATCCTGTTTCAGTGTTCCAGACACGACGCGGTCCACCACCAGTGCCTCTGGGAGCGAGATCGGCCGCTTCCTCGACTCTAAAACATACGATACACTGGAACTTCTTTACGTCTCAGAAGCTCGCTTTTGTATCCCGCGACGGACTCGGCTGATCAGCGGGGTGTCAAATGATTTCACGCTGTGGCTCATTGCAGAAAACACACAAGGTGTTCCTGTGTCAAATCTCCCCCATTGTTTTTGTACGTACTGCTACAGTATTTGCATTATTGCGCAATCGGCCTGTGCCTGCTGGGATGCCAAATGTCTTTAGATTTCAGCAAATTGGAGCAAATAAAAAGATGCAGGAGTGTCTCCGGGACGCTCCAGTGACCTTATTCCTCCGGTGCTCTGAAAGGACAGAGAGAAGGAGGGAAAGGAGAGACCGAGGGAGAAAAGAGTAGTGTGTTCGCTGACCTCATTCTGACAACAAGCCCGGGAAGAGCCTTTTCTTGGAACCGTTTCGCAACAGCTCTGTTGTTTATACAGGTGGTACGAGAGCCGAGAAAGATATGCGGAGAGCGTGCATTTTGCAACACCTCATTATGAATACTAAACACAAGCAGCATGTGAAATCACACAAGCTGCACACATACAAGTCCAAAAAAAAAAAAAGGAGAAAAAGGTGGCTTGGGTTTCAATTTTAGTTTGACATTTGCAGGGATGGGATTATTTTGCTTGCCGGGGCCAAGCCGTCCCCCTCCCAGGCCGTTTAAATTTCAAAGTCACGTTCCCCTCACACACACACACGATCCAGGGGCCGTCACAGTTTAATATCCTCCGCCGCCGTCCACTGGGGGCTCGCCTACAGGAACGGACGCCTCTGGTTGGCCTGCGCGCTCGCCTGCAAGGCGGTCTCCTGCCACAACATCCACTTGGCCAGAGTTCAGCCCACCGGAGGGCCACAATAGCCTGAAGGTGGTTGTCCAGACCATTGTTTATGCAACAGTACGCTACTGCCAGGTTAAAAGGGAAAAGAGCAAGACAGGAGGGGAAGATAAATGGCTCCAACATGCTGCTGTTTGAAACTTTTGTTCTCTTTTTTTTTGTTTTTTTTTTTCCTTTTGATTAGCAATTTGAAACCCACGCATGAAGACTTTGGCAGCCAAGTTGGTACAAGTAAATGCAGGCAGCTGTAATAAAACTTAAAGAAGAGAGAATTTAATAATTTAGCATTTCTGCATGTAGAGATGAACTCACAAAATGTGCTGCAGGATGTTTGATAGAGGCAAAAATCAGAAAATTATCAAATTGCGAAATTATTCCCCTTTTTTCAAAAGTCTAAAACTCAAAAAAAGCGCACTAAGTGCCGTGAAATCCCTACATTTTTAGTATTCCCCCATTATAGCCATTCACTCTGTCGACGTTTTTCTTTCCTTTCAATATTATGTCAGACTCTGCTGCAAATTATGTTAACATCCTGTTATGCATTTTCATATGTTGACGTATTGGTCAATTAAAAGAATAACAGGTTAGCCAGATACAGAGTGGTTTATATGGGAGACGCACATAAAAGTGGGATTTTATTGATTTTCTCTGCGGAGTAGCTCCGGGATTCACAGACAGAAAAGGAACACTCTGTAACCCACCGTCAGTTTTATTCAAAAATATTTTATTACATGCTAAGAGTGGGCTGATTATCAGTATCAAAGTGTACAAATATCCTAAAATGTTCTGTCCCCCCACATGGCCAAGTCTTCTGCTGCCCCTCCCACACCCATTGCTGAAAGCTAATACTCTTTTTCCCTCTCCGACTTAGAGAAATGCATCTGGCCACAAAAAGCACAGAGAGTCATGATGTAGAAACTAAATCTGCCTAAAGCATCACTCCTGTTAAGGTAGCACTGTTTTTAAACTAACGTCCAAAAGCCGAAGGCGTCAGATCTGTTAAAACTGCTAACTTTATATCTTTAACTCACATCTGTGTAGCAAAATTAAATGAGAAACCAATGACAGGGAATTAACTGCATTATAACAGGAATCCAGTGAACCCCCCATTGATTCGCTGATTTTTCAGTGGAACCTAACTCCTAATAATTTGTGGAATATTTGACTATTTTCAGATTTTTTTCGTGGGGCATATCTAAAATATTGGAAAAAAACACAGCTTAGGAAGATGAAATATCTCAGCACAATGCTGCTGTATGCCGATTAGCTGAACTATTATAGTGAAGATAACTGTAGATATTAACCTCTGCAGAAGTGCTAAGACGGTTCCCACTCTGCATATTAATGACAGTTAAGGTGTGTTCAGAGTTTGAACTTTTAAAATAGGCTGTTACAAGTGTTTTTAGAGGAAATCTTAAGTATTTTTCCAACAGCTGTAGTCCTTAACTCCAAGTTTCTGACTTCAAGTCAGAAACTTGAAAAATACACATTTACTGGTGTCAATTAAAGTCATTACAATGAAGTTTCTTTCACCTTAAAATGGGACCAAAAAATTTGCAACAGGTGAATTAGAAATTTTGTACAAGCCAAAAACATAAAATATCCTGGAAAATTACAGTAACACTAGGACTTATGATTTGATTTTAATAATGAACACCTGTTTCCTAGATGTAATGAGTAAATACAGATACCAGCTCTAGTGTCTGTGTAAAGTTTAGGCTCTTATTTCTGGAGCTTGAATACAGATTAATGCAGAACTTTTCTTTATTTCCCCACCAACCAAAGAGGAGAACCTGAAGTCATAATATCCCTGAAAAAATGATCCACACAGCAGCTGTCTGTTACACATACCAAAGTAATTGTTCGAAATGCCTTATTTTAACACAGATTAAACATAATTAGAGGCTGTTTATCCAATCGCAGCGAGTCATTCCGTCAAAGGAAAAACCTCTGTCATTGTACCTCGCAGCTCTTCTCAGAGGGATTACAGCTGGAAATAGGATCATGTTTTTTCAAACGCAGCTTCCTTAAACACAGGAAGGAGGCCTTTAACACAAACAAAGCATATGCCCGTTGCATGTAGGGACTGCGGGGACCGGGGCGAACGGTCGGCTGGCTAAGGCCAGGGTCTTCTGAGGTGACGGCGAGGAATTCAGGTCACAGCAGCAGAGACGTTCGACCAGATCGGCCCGGGTGGAAATAGCACTGGGAGGCCGGGGGAGAGGGAAACGAGCGCGTCACAGCCACCCGGCCCGATTCCAGAAATCCCCCACACACCCCCACCCGTTCCCTCTCACCTCCTCCCACTCCAACGCAAACAAGAGCCATAACTTCCCTAATGATCTGGGATCATGTACAGTGTACGCCTCGCACATGCTCCACCAATAAGCAACGCTTCCTCTTCATCTTTGACCTCTGTGTGGGTGTGCCCACTTTCTGACTCAAACACGGTTGAAACATCCATTTTCTGAACAAGATGCAGCGTCTTGTAAAAGTATTGTCACTCCTGGAGCGATTTCGCGTTTTGCGGCTGTAAAAATCTACGATTTCATTTGGTTTTCAGAGGTGCATAAATGTGAAACAGCAGGAACATTTTTTCACCTTTTTGTGGTGTGTATATGTTCATCAGCAGCCTGGGGTTCTCAAGCAGACTTAAAACTTTGACTAGGCCATTCAAAAACATTAATATGTTTGATCTAAACTAAACTTGTAGCTTTGCCTCTATGTTCAGGATCATTGCTCTGCTGCAGGTTCATTTCATATTCAGCTTCATCTTTTATTCACCTCCATTCTTCTACTGGAGAAACCTACAACATGGTGGCACAAAACAGTTTTGTATTTACAACTTTCTTGGTTCAGTCCAAATAAAGTATATTTCTCAACATAATAAGCTTGACTCTGCAAAAAGTTGTTTTAATGACCCTTCAAATTGTAAAGTAAACAACACAACGCTGGGCTTCCTTTGATAGGAAACTTTTTAAACTACTTTGAATAATAAAGTGAGCTTAATGCACTGTTGCATTAGCTAGGACTAACTGGAAAATATGTGTGATTAAATTGAAATGACTTCCTGTGAATTACCTCAATACATTTCTTATGAGTTGTTGAATAAACGGAACTGAACTGAATTAAATTAAAACTTCGGGTCAAATGAAAGCCACCAGATGCTGCATTTTTGTTTACATTGTCACAAAACAAAAGATTACTGGTCAACCACTTCATTAAAGCAGTTCAGAAATTATCGTAAGAGTTAATGGTAAATGCTCTTTATGTGAAAGTTCAGAATACAAAACTGGAATCCCTCAGCAGCATGCTGCCACCACCATGCTTCATGGTGTGTTCAGGATCATGTGCAGAGTTGTCCTGCGCATATTTGGCATATTATGTAATGTTCTCTAACAAACCTCTGAGGCGTTGACTGAACAGCTGGAATTATACTCAGAATAAATGCAACACAGGTGAAATCTATATAAATTTTATTTAGGGTGTGAGAGTAAAGGGGAGAGAATATAAATGCATGCTATCCATTATGCAGTTTTATTTGTGGAAATGTGTCTAATTTTTATTCCCCTTCACAATTCTGGTCAATTTGTCTGTCACACAAAAATCCAAACTATAAACATGACGACAATTAGAGCTGGGAAATAAATCAATAGCATTAAATATTGCTATAGAATTGTGATCAATATCAATAGATAATACGTCCAATAGAATTTTCAATGGGCTCTTTGCACGTCAGCTTCCGCGTTCAGGGAAAAGCGTCTCAATTGTTTCCGATCTATTGAAGACGGCATTTTCCACTGGGTGTTTGCAGGGCTTTTCCAAGGTAACAATTAACGATGTACATCGATCCGAAGCTCCAACAATAAACTGGAGAAAAGTTTTAAGATGTTCGCCTCGTTATATACATTCACAGACACGAAGGTGAGTTTTACTTTCTTTAAACTTTGTGGCTAACATTAGCTTTAGCTTATGCTAGTAGACAATATTCTCGGACATTTTTTTTGTTAAAATGTCCTATTTAAGTATCTAAACATTTTTCATCCATTCTAACGGACAATGTTTTTACCT